>VMRN01000058.1:1873755-1966415 GCA_010277015.1 Poeciliopsis turrubarensis
GTGCGTGCGTGTGTGCGTGCGTGTGTGTGCGTGTGTGTGTGTGTGTGTGTGTCAGCTGCCGAACATCCACGGTACGTGCTAGGAGAGTTTGACGAGCCGCTGACACCTCCGCTCTCTCCACCCTCATTTTCATTTCCGCTCTTGCGTCGGCACTTTACCTCCCAGCTCCTCCGGTTTGCCGTTCAGCTGCGAGCCGTGCGCTCCGTACAGTCGAGATAAAAAAGAAACTCACGCCATACACACACACACACACACACTCTGCTTTTACATTACTTACCTGAGAAAATAGGATGTTAAAAATAGAACGGGCTGCGTATCATCGGGAACAATGTCTGAAAAGATTTCATTGGGAGCTTTTATCACTCGTCTGTGAAGGCTTTCATGCTAAAATTGGCAATTTATTGTATTCTGTTTAAGATTCTTCTCACCTTCTCATAATGGAAACACTTTCAATCTCTGTTTAGAATCTTTTGGAAATGTCTGCATTGGGTCACTTCTACCAAATGGTTGCATGTCTTTCAATAAAAGCAAGAAAATGATTTCAGTTTCAGTGGCTTTTATCGTAAGCCGACCCCCAATGGTCGACTTACCAGTGGTAAGCCATTGGCTTATAACTGTCTTATAATGTTAAGAATTTTCATTTATCATTGTCACAATAAATTTCAATTGATGATGTTTGAAGTCCTCCAAAAAAAAAATAAAAAATTTGCATCGCTTTGTTAATTGAGAGTATCAATAAATATCAATAAATTTGAAAATGTGATCAAATGCAATTTACTGTGAGCAGTTTTATTGATACACAACACAGTTCTTTAAATGACTGGTGTCCAAAAGTGGACATAATCTACTCCAAGACTTTGAACACTGGCGTGTCTCCATTAAGCGAATTTATTTTTTCTGAATGTCAAATTGCGCAATTATATGGTCGCTGGACCAGAGCTAATGCTCGCTTCTGTGGTTGTGCAAAAGCGGTTTCTCCTTTGCGTAGTCGTGTGTGTTTGTTGTGTGAACATTTACGACGTTTGGTAAAGTGTTTGTGGATTCCAGGTGCACAGGAGGCCGTGGCCTGGTATTCATAAACAGATAAAGATTTTTCCACCAAGTATTGAGAGGTCTATAAGTTATGTTCTTAAAAATCAAAATACCTCTTAAAAACAGTTTTGTCACCATTTCTACTTTTCAATCGTCTCATGGTTTTGAATTGATGCCCCTCTGTTGTCCTTTGCGGCACAAACGTCTTGGCTGAATGAACATAATTTTGAGTCTAAATCTGCTGGAAAAGGCGTGATGGTTTTGTGAGTTCATCAACATTTACAACACTTTTCATAAACAGTCCAAAGCAGAGCCTTCAATGGAGACACAGTTACTGAGAACCGATTTCGTCCTGAACATGCACAGCGGCTTAAGTGTGTGTATTTTTCTGCTTCCCAAAATAAACACAACTTTTATTCTAAAAAAAAAAAAAATAAAGTAACACTTAAATCCCTCTGATTATAAAAATCCTTCGGTTACAGCCCAGATATTACTGGCTCAAGGTTATGTCTTAATGTTAGACATTAATCACTTGGATTCAGTTTTGGTGTTTCTGCCAGGTAAAAGCTTTAGCTCTGGTTTTCTCAAAGGTGAATTCATCCATATTTGAGCCAAACAGGTTAAGCTGAGCGACTTGACTGAACATTTGAGTCACTCAGCAGTTTTTTTTGTTTTTTTTTGTTTTGTTTTTTTTGTTCAGTCGTCCCATCAATACTTTCATTCATCTCCATTGTTCTACATGTGTGGACTCAACATCTGCACCGGGCAGTTTCACTGCACACCCATACTGTGATGGTCCGTTTCTAATAAACTGTTATGGGAGGTAAACAGTAGTTATTAACGTCTCATCTTTTCAAAAGAGGAAAGCTGCCACGTTGACAGGAGGTTTGTTTAAATCCATATCTGAGAGACAGTATTGATCAGCTTCTTGCTCTCTGCATATTTCTCAGCATTGTTTGTTTTTTTTGTTTTTTTCCCAGGCAGTAATGATTATCCCCGGGGGGAAAAAGGTAAACAGCAGCACGGAGAAGTTGCAAATCCTTTCTTCTTTCCAAGTTTTCCCTCGTTATGTTATCATCACAAGAGCCAAGGCCTTTATTTTCAAACTCTGCAGAAATATCAATATGGATTTAGGAGTCTCCCTGAAGCGAGGTCTTCAGCTAATTAAATCTGTAATCACTTTGTACTGTAAAAACACAAGCAGAGGAAGAGGGGAGGTGGGACGCGGTGGTTTAAATGGGAGCCACTGGAACTTTATTTAACAAAGCTAATTGGGTCAGAGCTCCTTATCCTCGTGAAGCGCCGGGGTTACTTGGCATCCAGCTGGAAGGCTTACAGCTCTTTTGCCCTCAAACAGCCAGACTCCCTGTGAGAGCGTGAGCCGGAGTGTGGAGCCGCCAAGTTCAGGTTGCAGAGAGCGACCGTTGTCAGGGCGGCGGCGAAAAGGCGCGCTAAATTGTCGTTTCATTGTTTCAAGTCGATGGTCGCACGTCGAGGAGTGGAATGGGATTCGGAGGCACTCCGGGCTGAGACGGGATTCCGATAAGGGAAAGTGTCAAACCGCCGGACGAATCCATGAATCATCTCTCCGCTGGGCTCTTCATTAGTGGAAACTGCGAGTGTGACTCAGTCACTCGTGTCCCAACGAAGCAATTATCTGCACGTAGACTCGATAGTCCCTAATTGTTTCTCAGAAGATCGCTTGGAACAACAGTAATACAGATGAATTATAGGAATAGGGTTTGACTCATGTCGTGTCAAACTTGCACTCTATTAAATGATTTCGATCTGATTTGATTCTCACATTTAATTTGAACAATGAAGCCCACGGTGGTTCTAGTAAAAGAAATGCACTAATTTGCCAAGTAGATCGAGAAGCTTTGGCTTCAACAAGATGTCAGGACAGG
The DNA here is from genome assembly GCA_010277015.1 of Poeciliopsis turrubarensis. NCBI lineage: Eukaryota > Metazoa > Chordata > Actinopteri > Cyprinodontiformes > Poeciliidae > Poeciliopsis > Poeciliopsis turrubarensis. Next base: position 1,876,695 of record VMRN01000058.1, read on the forward strand.
TGTCCTTTTAAGACCGTGCTCCAAGAAAATATTGAAACTGAATATATCTAGGCAATGTTTTTTATCTGAACAATGCCTCCTATTCATTTGGAGTATTTTCACACTTGGTAGTCTGGTAGACTCACTTTGATTGGTGAACAAACTTGCAACATTTGTTACATTTTCAGCTGCTGTGGCGGCTTTCACACTGCACTGTGTTAAACAAAGACCTGTGGAAAAATCGTTCCCCCTTCTCGCCTGTGGTGGCGCTGCACCAAAAAAATGAATAAAAAAAAAACGTAAAGAAAAATTGAGTTGTGTCCAGTTTCAGCGACTGTCGGATTTCTCGGGCCGTTTCTCCTGCGAGACGTGCATATTTGTCAAAGTTGTATTTACCCAGAATTCCTTGCGCTACAGTCTGGTCCCTTCTAAAGGTCTGCTTGTCATTCACATATGCATTCAAACCACGCCGGAGTTCACTGCAGTCGAACCCAGACCTAGGTTTATATTTTTGATAAAAGCTACATAGCCCAGCTTCATAGCAAAAATGTGTACCTAATAAGGTGGCCACTATGACGGCTCCAAAATATTTCCTACTTATTAAAGTCGCATTTAAATTCGAACTGGGCTGAAATAGTGCGTCAGTACTTTTTGACACAATAGAGATAAAATCTATCATAATGTATCATCAACAACATTCATCTTTCTTTTTCTTTCCCAACACAACATATGACAAATGGCAGCATTCTGTTGAATAGGAGAAAGCACAGTGATAAATAAGCTAAACATGTGACACTCTCCATTAAGCGCAAATGGTGCCAGAAGAAACAAACAGTTTATTAAAATGCCATAGAAGTAACAGATGAGCTAAAGAGCGGACACCTCGACAGGGTACTTCTCGTTATTCACCGCCTTCTGCCTCTGAATATTAAGCCAAAGAAGTTGTCCTCACTGCCTCCTCCGTCCCTCCACGTCACTCACGTCCGCGTCCGTCCCCGGGGCCCTCCGTGCAAAGCGCCTCCGCTAAGCAGGCGGTCGAGGCCCTGCACGGTACGGCGAGGCCACCTCTTCGGACTCCGTGCTTGGTTTCACCCGACGCTCGGTTGGACCACGTTTTGAAACGACTGATTTTCAAAGTCTGGTTAACCGCTAGTGATGGCGCTTGTTGCTCTTGGAAGGGAGCCGAATCTTCAGATTCTGGTCACTTCAGTTGCTGTTTGAAATGATCCACTTTTGAAAAATGTTCTAAGAACAGGCCATTTTAGCCGTAATATAACATTTGTAAGAATTGCTTTTGAAAGTGAAGTTCACATAATAATGGAATCATCTGTATTTAGTAAATAACCACAATCTTACAACAAAATTGAATGCATGTATTTTCATGAACTACACCATTTCAAAATAGAAATCTCAAATACCCATGTAGTTTTTTTTGTTGTTTTTTTTATGTTATCTTTGTATTAATAACATTTAATGCTATTTTTAATATTGAGGGGAAAAAAAACACATTTTAAAGAAATTACAGCAAACGGTGAAGGAAAAAGAATGGACTTGAGTGGCTTTGGCAGATACAAAAGTTCTTAAATATATCAGTATAGTTATATTTATAGTCATATAATACCATCTTCATCCTCTCTGCCACTGCATTAATGCTGACTCAGTAGCTACGTTTCCATTACAAATATGCACAATGTTCCGCTAATGCTGTTAAACCTTATTACACAAGGATGAGTTTATGTGACAACTCATTACAAAACACTCCGCACGCCAAGCCATGGCGCGCTGTCTTCTTCTTCTTCTTCTTCTTCTTCTTGTTCTTCTTCATGTTGTACTGGTGGTAACGTTTGGTTTTCATCATGTGACTCGGTTGATGCAAAAAAGTAAAAAAAAAAAAAAAAAAAAAAGTGTTTCTGTTGTAATTTTTCACAAACAAAAACAAAAAAAATCATATATTTTATCGAAAGATGCGAGTTTTTCCAAAATTGGCATAATTCCACTAAGCCAATTCATTTTGGAAATTTTTGTCGTCAATGGAAACGCAGCTGGAGTAGCAGCCGGTGAGACGTAACGAAAACAGTGACCAATGAGAGCAAGTGCTGCTTTCTTCCATGTCAGTTATTGGCAGATTAAATAAATCTATTTATAAATGAAATAAAATAGAAAAGCTGTGAAAAACACGGAATGACTGATTGACTCGGCGGTAAAGAGCCATTCAGAAGGATCGAGTCGTATTTGAACGTCACAGCTCTAGTCATTGCAGAGGCTGTTGGGCGTTCCCGTAGATTTTGTGTCATTGTTAAGTCTGGCAGATAATGGCCTCCATTATTAGAAATGATGCGTGACATTTCGGTGGTCTGACTGTCATGAAACCTCTCACGTTCGGCGCGTCTGTAAAAGCAGAGCGCTGAAGAGAGCCTCCCGTATTCAGCTCACAGTGATCCGAATTAATATTAGTGATTGGTCCCCCAGTCACGTTCAGCCCCATCTTTTCATTCCAGCATCTGGTTTTAATTGGTGCGATGCTGTAAAGCTACAGCTGCTCTGCCTGTTAGGACAATAAATTACTCCAATTAGGAGTTGAACAAAAGAGGCTGTCTAACCCCGCAGCCCCACTGCCTTGCTTTAAAATTGGAATGCAGGGGAACGAAGGCTGTACCGTAACACCTGCCCCATCGTTTCTCAGATCAAAACACAGCCGGAGTTTTGTGGATGCGGAGAGAGATTGCTTTTGCATGCCTCGTGTGTCCTCCGTCGTTGGGGCTGCCGGCGTATAAATTAAATAGAAAAAGTGTCAGCGTTTGAAATCAATACGAGGTACATTGCGTAATTGCTGGACGGATGATTAATTGCTGTTTGCATCATGAGTTGTGGATACATCTAGGTTTTCTGGCAGCCGCCTGCCATATCGATGGCACCGGTAATGAAGGCAATAATGAGGGACGGTTCAGGAGGATGTGGAATGGGAGGAACAATAGGAACATCTGTGCCTCTCCATAGTTAGACTGTAATTGAGACCATATTTCATTTTGGACTGCGAAAGCTAGCCCCGCGCCCATCTACCTTCCAGAAAGAGGAGGCATTTATTTTGCCGGCGGAACGCCTTCAGCGGCTTCAGCGACGCAGGTGGTCCGCCGCCGGGAGGAATTTGGGGCGGTAGCCGGCGTCTCGGTCGGCCCTCCTTCCTATGTCTCGTGCCTGGCCCTGCCATCCCTTTTGTTTCAGCGCTTGCTGTGAGCACACCATTAAGCCAGGAGAAGTTTGACAAGAAAAATGAAGTGTGCCATTTCCCGTGGCCTCGAGTGTCTCTCTGAATAATGAGCGTGTTGCTTTGTCTCTCTCTCTCTCTCTCTCTTGCTTCTGCCGTCAGATATACTTTTTCCCTTGAAGTTTCAGTTTACTGTGAGAAGTGAGGGGTCTGTGGGTTGCCACTTGTCTCCGGAAAACATAGAGTCTTAGAAACACTTCCAATCCATTTGGGAAATCCTTAGTCAGAAGTCACAGCTCAAGATATTACTGCAAAGCTGTGTTGTATATGAGAAATATCTTTAGGGGGAGCATCATGAGATGGTACATGCGCCTGCTACTGTCTCAGCCAAATTACCTGGCATTGGTTTCAAGGTCTTTAATCATTTTCATGATCGAAAACATGCCAAACAACCAGAACAGATGGATAGCTACATGCCAGTTACCAGTATTATGTCATTGTAATGATATGGTTCTGAAACTAAAATCTTCCAGAATCTCGTTCTGTTTTATTGTAGTTAAGATTTTGGAGGAAAGCTCTGTGACATTAATACTGATAACAGTTCTTTTACCTTCATTAGCCATCTCAAAAAGGCTAACGAAGCTAATCAGACGTATGGTGAAAAAAAACCCTAGTTGTATTTAATGCTGTAAGCAGAAATTTACCGTCTACAATTTTACAAAATAATTGTTTCTGGTCTTTTTCCAGCTTTAAAACACCCGCGACCCCCGACACTATGTGGAGTGAAGGTGGTTGAGCCCACCTGCAACTGGCAATTAAGAAAAGTTGTGAACGATGACGTTCATTTTCTGTGCTGCTTTAGTATCGTCACTGCATTAATCCTGTCTTACCTATATTGGGGTGCATCGTTTGGCAAAGGCAGCAGAGGAAGTGAACGAAACCACTAGGTCAGAGTTCGCCACGCTTCTAAATATCGAGCGATTGAAGTCAGAACGGAGCGTTTTATTGCTGGCAAAGATATTGTTTGGCCTGGCACTTCTCTATTTGCAGTGGGGGATGATTGTTTACAGCACACAGAACTTTTTCAATTTTTCTGACAGGAAGGGGGCAGAGAGAAAGGGGGAAGGCATGCGGCAAAGGTACAAAGGTCGGGAATGTAACTCAGGAGAACAACAAGGAGTTAGGGTGGTAGAATCGTGGCATTTTCTAACAGTATTTTTTATGTTACATGTTTTAAGGGCGTCTTCGATATTTGTGTTGCGGTATAAGAAGGAACAGGGTGGAAACACCCTCACACAGCCCTGTTTTCTCTGAACCCCCAGAGACCCTCTGACATGGCCGACCTGAGTTGTGGTCATGGCTGGAGGGATCTCCCTGCTTATTACGACACAAGTGTTGATGGTAATAGGATGCGAAGTCTGCGTGGCGGCGATAGCGCGGCAGGAACAGGATAGCCTATTACCCACCGCTGTGTGCTGGTAGTAATGGTAAGGCAGAGGTGCATCCTATCGGTTATGGCTATGATGCATTTTGAATGGGGCACTACCTTTATATATCAGTGGATGAAAATAGGAGGAAAGAGCATCCTGGGGGAAACAGTCAGAATGCCGTACACAGCGTGCCAAAGTGGGTTTACGGTGATAAATAGTGGGGAGTGGCGGGCTTTTTCCTCTCTCTCTCTCTCTGCTACTGTAGCGGAGGGCCAGGCGGTGTGTTCAAAGAGCGTGAATGCCCAGGGAGAGCAAGACAATGGAGAGCGCGTGTGTACATGTGCGTACGACAAACAAGAGCCACTCGGCAGAAGGGGAGCCTTTAGTTAGCTGTCTGCTTGGCGCTCCGCCGCCCCTCTGATGTATGTTTATGGCCCATCATCTCTAGCCAATTACCCTGCCCCGGCGTGGGGAGCGCGGCGCCTCCTCGTCAGAACCGTCAGTGTCTGAGCGGGAAGACAGACGGCGACAGTTCACGTTTCTGGACATCCTTGGCACGGCGCTGGTCTCCTTTGGCGGGCCGCGGGGGGGGAGGGGCTCCGGAGATTCATCCTAAAACTGTGAGGCGCCAGGCGACGCAGTCTGCCGACTCTACGGCCGCCCTGGGAATTTAAAGCATTTTTTAATAGTTTTTTTTTGTGTGTGTGTGTGTGCGTGTGTGTGTGTGTGTGTGTGTGTGAGAATGACTCCGGTGTGGGCTGTGAGTTGGACTACTGTCTGTCCAAACTTTTCGTAATTTCCTTTGTCGGGCGTGTTGCTCAGCTCAGGGTTGGTAAATTGGTCTCTGATGTCTGATCACTGTCATCGTTCGCCAGGTACAGCAGAAGCAGACGCGTTCATGTGTCCCGTCCACGTCACCCGACTCAGTCTCTGGTACAAACGCATCTGAACTTCTCAAGGTAATCCCTTCTTCTGTTTGTAGTTTGTGTTCAAATGGGTTTTCCTGCAGCTGCTTTCGTTTGCTCTGGTTAAAAAAAAAAAAAAAAAGCTCCTCTCACACAGAGAGGAGGCTTTAGGAAAGGCAAACGCACCTCAGCTGCTGCAAAAACTCATTTTCTTTTGAGCAAAGTGTTGTTTATTATTATGCCTTCAACAATGAAGTTGATTATGATTTGATTCGTTGTACGCTTGATGGATTTGATAGTGACTTGCAGTGGTTGTCGTTATTGCTTTTTCTATTTTTGCATTTCTTTTGAAATCTTTCACAAAGTTTAAACAAGTCCAAATATCCCGCTCTGATACTGACAACTTACCCAGCGACCTGATTCATTTTCCTCTAAATTTAGATTACACAATAATGGTAGAGTGTGTGTTTGGGTGTGTGCTGAACATGCTCACCCTGCACATCAGCTTGCCTAATTATTAGCGTGCTGAAGATCTGCTGCCGTCACATGGCCCTCTGCTGCTGTAATTATGAGCTTCACATTTCAGTGCTTACATGTGTGCAAAGGCAATAAGCAGAGGCAGCTCCATGAATTGTTGATGCTTTAATTTTGTTGTGTTGTGATGACCCTGATGATGTCGCGTTGTGCTTGTGACAACTGATTCAAAGTAAACAAAACAAAAAAAGTAATACCTTTTTTTAAACTTACGCAAACGTAGAAATACATGTATTCTGTGGAGAGGAAGAGATCGATTCAGGTCCTGGGACAAAGTAATGCAATGTAGGATTAACAGCTCTATTGTGCTTTTTGTGCTTGTCTAATTCTAAGCTTGTCCTGTTTCCAAAACATTTCAGAAGGCGTATTTGCGTGACGTTTTAGGGCCAAAATACAATTCTTTTACCCGCCATCGGCAGCCAGGCTCGGACAATTCTGCTAACAAAATGAAACCTGGAGATGTGGGGACTAACTTTGCGCCACAGCAAAGGGAAAAATAACACAGAAAAACCATTGAAGAAAAACTAAACATTTTCTTGTTTTCTTTATTTGTTTTTTTCCTCGCTCTCTGTGTCGACTACACTACACACCTGTGACCTGTTGCCACGACACTGACACCAGAAAACATTTCCCACGCAAAGAACGGAACCTTCATTCTCATACAGTTTTATGGTTTCAGGCCATTGATTATTTTGCCATTACTAGTAAGTGACAGTCTGAACACAGCGATGGTTGATTAGCTCATTTAAGCAGCTGCTCTACTGATGATCTGTTAGAGAGTGGGCGTATGGGTCACTAATTTATTTTTTATTTTTTTAAACGAAACTGAAACACCAAATTTCACAGCACATTTACTGGTTAACTTGTCAAAGTCAAGCAAGCATAACTGACCTTCTTCCCACTCCCCACTTATTTCTTCTTAAACTTTTTCCTGACCTGTGAGATGTGATGCCCTTGGACCTTGTTATTTAGCTGTCGTAGTGTTGACAATTAGTAGCAAACCACTCCATCCTTTTTCTTTTATATATCACGTAAATAATGCACAATATATACAATAGAAACAATATAAATTTGGCCTATGATAGAGAACTGTAGTGTCTGCAGTCTTAGCGCCATGCTCAGGAGGAGCACAGCAGATGTCACGGTTAGACAGCGACGGTTGCCGTGGGGCGGGGTGACGGCATGACGGTCTTTCTGAAATGCCCCACACGCAAAAAACAGCCCCCCAAAAAAACGTTGGAAAAGAGCACAGAATAAAAAAGACATAGTCTGTGACTGAAGAACAGTGAAATAATCAGACCAGGAGCAGAAAAATGTAATCTGCAAAATGTGTAGAAAACGTTTGGTGGGACAGTCCATGCAAAACAGATGCTGTTTTCTGTTTTTCTATGTAGTGTGAACTAAAAGTAAACTGAGATTAAACCAACATTTTATTCTCTGTACTTCAAACATTTCCTCTGGACTGTCCCCGTTCTTACTGGAGTCCGTTTTTACTAATTTGCAACATTTGAAAGTGTTGCTCTCCAGTCAGTGAGGTATTTGAAATTCTGGATGGGTTCTGGACTTCAAATCAAGGTGATCGTCTTGGACGGGCGTGCTCAGTGTGGGTGAACATTAAAGTTTCATGCAAACAGCTGTTTCTCCTACAGGACAGAATTACCCAGAAAAATGAAGGGAGGTTCAGATTCCAAATGAGAGGGAAACCTTGGAGGAGCAGAGTTTCAAAGAGCGTTTGCTTCTAAGGCAGCTGATTTGTTTGCAAGAAGTGACGGCATGCTCTGCTGCAACTGGGCAGGGATTTAAAATGCCACTGAAACAAGCCGCTGGGAATCATACTGTGAATCGGAAAAGTGTTCAACATTTCTAGATTTTTACCTAGATTAATAATTGTCAAGCTTAAAGTGGGGGATTAGAGCTGAAATGATTAACCTAATTGTTCTTGATCGTCAATCATCAACTAATTTAGCAATCGAATGTACAAAAAGAATGATTTCAAAAATCGACTAATCGCTTCAGTTCTAGCAGCGTTACAGTGAATACTTTACGAATTCTCTGTGTTTTTATAAGACCTATTTAGGACGGCTGTGCTTCCTGCAGTCTGACAGCAGACCAGAGTGAACCGTGTGAGCAGAGAAAAGAAGCAGCTGATATAGGTCAAATTAGTCATTTCCATACAACACTTTGCTTGACATTTGCCCGCCTGTTGAGTAGCGGACCGGCGCCCTCGCGCAGGACTCAGGGTGAAAAGGCGCGGCGCATTCAGCTGACATTTTTAGGCTGTTATGCGACAGACGCAACGATAACGTATGGTATTTGCAGACGGGCGCGCGGCGTTAGGCGCAACGCTGAATCCGTCGTCGGCTCGCCCCGACTCCTGTGTTTCCTGCGCTGCCTTACATTTGTTCTGTCTAATTCGCTCCCACGTATCCTGATGCCCTCGTTCCTCGTTTCGTCGGCGAAAGAACTCTCCATCACGCCGACGTCATCGCCGCTCTGAGATGTAAACGCGCCGCCGCCGTGCATCCGCGAGCGCCTCTCTCCTCCTGGCAGGAAAATACATCAGACGACCTGTGAGGGAGTGACATAATAACGCTCTGCTCCTCTGAGACAGGCCGTGACCTTTTTGATAGGGGCGTCGCGGCGACCATCTGAATGGTAATGTGACGGGCTGATTGGCAATTTACAGCCAGCACAAAGGCTTTGCTTCAGTGAATCAAAGCACAGGTCTGTAGTAACAAACAGAAGCAGTATGGTCTTAACCTCCACATGCTCACCAAGGCAGAGGACAGATATTCCTGCTGCACAGTGCAGTGCAGCAGGCGAAACCTCTCACACAGAACAGCTGGTGGGTTTGTTTGCTGCCGCTGTCAATCACTGGACTTCAGCAGCTATGAGTTCAGTGTCTCTAACTTGGATGAAAGTTAAACTTCAAGGATTACTGTAAATGTTTATTATTATTATTATTATTATTATTAAGAGAATTATTGACAAAATTGAAACCACTTCTAGAGAAAGATACGCATTTAGGTGATTGTCTGAATGGTAATGTGACGGGTTCATTGTGTCGGGTTGGAGAATTGCAACTTTCACTTTCTGAAAGTTTGTGTTACTTGTGTATCAGTGTCTAACATTGTGATCGGGGTGCGTTCACACACCCCTGTTCCACTTCAATTGAGCTCTGGCTCACTCGTGTAGAAGGTCCAGTTGGTTCTGGGATGTGTGAGTGCGTAATCGAACTCTGATGCGGACCAAAACATAAACTCTGATCCGCCTGAAAACTTTGACCTCGGTTTAATTGATGTAAACCCTGCTATGGATGGATGGAAACTAGGAATTCTGGATGCAAATTGATGCAACAAAACATAGCTCAGTATTTTTTTTTTAATCCAATATGAATATATTAGACTTTTTTTATTTTTATTTGTATTTTTTGCTCTGCAGGATCTGCAGTCCACACGCATTCTGTTTTCTTCTGACATCTGGAAGTCAGTCTGCTCTGACATTTCTCTGTCTGATGTAAGAAAATGCTTAAGAGTCGTGACCTCACTGGAATCTAGATTAACTCTAATGCTGTACATTTCAGAGGGGCACCCTGCCCTGTATGAGAGGAGGGTGGGTGTGGGTGTGTGTGTGTGTGTGTGTGTGTGTGAGTGGGGGGGGGGGGGGGTGCGAACGCAGGGAAGACTATGAGCCTAATGTAGATCTGTCATCAGCTGGCTGCAGATCAAAAGAGCAGCACTGGCAGGCGGAGCAGAGAATTCGCCGGAGCCTCTGCTCTGCGCTGGGCTCCAGCTTCTCTGAGGGGCCTGACTCCAGGCGAACAGTGTGTGTGTGTGTGTGTGTGTGTGTGTGTGTGTGTCTGCTTTTGTGCGTGTGTGCATCCATGGGGTTGGAGAGGTGTGGGCACATGCGCAATGTCTCAAGGCAAAGATCTGGCTCTGGGAAAATGTCACCAGAATCTGAGAAGCAGAAGAAGAAGAAGAAGAAGAAGAAGAAGGAAAAAAAAAAAAAAAAACTGAGAAGAGAATGAGGAAAGTGTGAGGAACAGACGCCTGTGCTCTGGGAGGTGTGGGATTTGGAGTGTACGGCAAGCAGTCGATCGGGAGGAATATAAAACGTGACACAAAGACAAAGACGCAGGCTTTCTTTATTGAACACCTCTGCAGCGTCGGTGCTCAGCTGCCGAGTGGATTCAAGGACATTTCCAAATTGCATCTCTCTGAGGTTACTGTCTTCCATTCCCAGCCTGCCAACAAGCAGAAAAACCTGAAAAATATGCTTGTGTGCCCTGGTGGGAGCCGAAAATAAAACTTCCCTGAAAAAAAACATTTCAAGTGTTTCTGATCATCACCATGACATTTATGACAGTTCAAAACTATTCAAAGCGTCATCAAGGAGTTTTGATATCAAACAAATATAATAAATATGATTTTGGTTTTTTTTTTCTCCAAAGGATGATTTTATTTATTAATTGGACGAAAGAGGGGGAACTATTGACACCAGCCTGCCCCTGTGAGGGAACTGTAATTGCTCTTTAAACATGAAGCCTCTCTTTTTGTTTTTTCTACTTCCCAACATATTTTGGTGATTACCAGCTTACGTGGATCGTCGCATAATAAAGGAAAGTTTCAGGAATATAAATTTCTGATATATCAATCGCTCTGTGTGTGACTTTGGTTGCTCTTCTGATCGGAGTGGTGCGTGTATTCTGGGATCGATGGTGTGGAACTTGCAGTATTCTGCTGCGCCATGACCAGGTGCGTTATTTTTCTTTGAGGTCGTTGCCATTAAAGCATAAAATGACTGTCTGGGAAGGACACTATGATGTTTCCCTGGGTGGTCAGAATTATCCGGTTTCGGTTTTAGTTTCCCTTTCATCTTCAACTGATTTTAGTTGCAGCTGCATTGATTTCGTAGCAGCAGTGTGTATGGGTTGTTTACTGTGGCGCTGTTGGAGCAAAAGTTTCTGAATCTCTGGTAGGGTGGTTTATATGCTGTTCAAATTGTGCATGCTAGAGTGGGAAACGTGTACCAGTGTAAGGTGAGAGCGATATTTGTCTACGATATCAAAACTCGGGATGCAGGACAAATTGGCATCAGCATCAGTGTCGGCTGATGTTGGCAGTTTTTCAACATACCGTTGATTCCTTCATGCATGTTTGATCTCCCGTAGCAACCATTCAGCTGTGCAAAACGCCTGGCTGGACCAAGCTCCGCCTTCAAGGACGAAGCTCCTTCTCTGAGCTGCGGTTTCCAGCCTTCCACGTCACAGAGAAGCGCTCCCCCACTTTACAGGAAGATAGATCCCCTTTGAAATCTGTATTTTTTTTTTTTTAAGAAATGCACATTTATTATCTATTGATTCTGTCGTGGGTTTATCCCTACAGCTTACATGGTTCAGAAAAGGAGGGGGCCGTCGCTGTTACCCTCACCTCCCTAATCTCAGTGTGATATATGTTAGTTCAGGGATACGGCTCAAAAGACGGACAGCATAACTCCATGTTTTCCCCCTGTATTTGCTTTGTGCTTATCACCGTGTGTGTGTGTGTATATATAAATGTATGCGTGTGTGTGTGTGTGTGTGTGTGTGTTCCCAAGACTGTGTGCGTTCCGGAGTTTCGCCGAACTCAATGTCAAACCTATTTCCAAATCACTGATTCAGCTGGTTGTGGAGATCCAGCGGTAGCGGCGCCAGTGCTAACCTTTAGAGATTACGGTGACATTAAAAGCCGCGTATGACGAGTGGGAGAGACTTGAACCTCTCGGCGCCTCATCTGATGCAAATGTCCTCGCGCTCACCTCTATCAGTAAAAGTAATTATGGCAAACCGCGGTGACATCTCGGGCTGCACGAGAGAGGAGGAGAGGCGCCGAGCGCAGGTCCTAGAAACCCGGCGATGTCTCTCCGGGTAAAGGAGGAGACAATTATCTGTTGGCGCTGAAGAGGCGGCCGGGGAGGGAGGAGCCCTCAACCCCGGAGCCCCCCGCCCCCCCACCTCTTTCAGATTCAAGTGTATTCGGTGCTGGAGCCTGAGGGGCCGCAACAAGACAATCACTCTGCTGTTAACACACCCGGGGTCTGGAGGTTGTAATGCATATTTCCAGTCGATGCACAAATACACACTCGGCATGTGTGTTATCCGCGCCACTGCTGCAGCGATGGATAGGAAGGCACTTTGCTTCCTAAGAGGCAAAGAAAGTTTATTAGCATGTTTGTTAAATATTTTCACATGTAATAGCTTGGATTGTTTTTTTTGCTGCAACAGTTTGGTAACACTTAATTTTTTTTTGGTCTATGTTAAAAACAGGCCCTTTTTGTTTGCTTTCCTGTTTTTCCATTGAATGCGTCGTTCTTGTTTTGTTAGGACGTTGAGGAAAGGTCTCCGCACCCCCACAGCTGACCCCGCTGTTCAGAGTCAACGGGCTGCAGTGGCCCAGAGCAGCTAATGCTGACCTTTGACCCCCAACCCTGACAGTCACCCCTGCCTTTGCTGAGCAAGCGGCCTGGGCTTTTATCCAGGCTGCTTGGATGAAGTGCCATCTGTAATTGTCCTCTGCTCCTGTTGTAAGAAACAAAGCACCTCATAATGAGTCCAACCACATTATTCATCATACTTATGAAAAACGGGTCACGGCGCCTTTTTAAGTTCGGTTCTTCTTCACTGCCTCTTTGTATTTTCTGCTTGTGCGTTGAACTCAACGCAGTATTTTCCAGTTTAAGCGAATGACTCTATTTAATCTTGAACTGATCTATCAAATGTGCACAAAGGCATTCAAAAACACAATTTAGACGTTTTCTTGGTTTTGCTTGCCTGGCAGCAAGAAGATCCCGGGTTTGAATCCCAGCCTGGCTGCCATACATGACTATAAGGTGAACTGACTACTCCCAAAAAGCTGCACATGTGTTTTGTCCTGTGTGTCCATAGATGCCTTTCCGTTGTCCATATTGTTGCGTAAATTGGAATTATGCGAAAAATTTGCTTGGCAATGTCGGACAAAATGTGTATGTTTCTCTAAAAAGTTTTTTTCTGCTGGGATGAAGTGATTTTTCGGTTGCATCAGAATTAGTGTGTTTTGCAAAACTGCTATGGAAACACTTTTTTCTCGTCACACAAGTCATGTGATCAACCATGTTACTACTGGCTGAAACGATGAAGAGGAAATGTTTCTGTTAGTTTGGATCATCTGACGCACTGCAGTGAGAAAGCGAACCACAGCAGCTGAAAATGTAACTAATGTTGCAACCAAATCTACCCGACTGCCAGGTGTGAAAACACCCCAAGTCTACTTCCACAAAAATTTGTTTCTATTTGTTGTTATTATTATTTTTTTTAAATTTTATTTTATATATAATTTGCAGCAGGAAGTGTAATGAAAAGCTACTTTCCAGCCAAAGATCAAGATCCTTTCCCCAAAGTAAAAAAATTCTATCTGAATTATATTTTCGGTAAACGCGACTCTGGCAGCCGATGTGTGACTGACAATTACACACACAGAATAAGATAAAATTGAGGGTTTTTTTTGTTTTTTGTTTTAAACCAGAAGAAAATAACATCTAAACCCTGTTTTCAGTACATTTCACTAAAGTTTTTAAAACTCACTTCGAACCAGTGGCAAGGTTGGAAGAGGAGTCGCAAGTATTTTCAAGAAAGGATTGGACAAAAACAGAGCAGAAGTCAGGACCGCGATTCTTCACCACAGACACGAAGACATTCTGTCCGTTTTCCACAAATAGGTGAGCAAAATGTAGCCACCCTTTATGACCCGCACGGAAAATACCTGCATACACGACAGCCTTGATGATGAGATCAAACGTTCTGCAGAACGTGCAGGGATTGCGACATAATGGACGCTGACTGAAGGGACTCGCAAACAACCTGCCATTTGTTGCATGCTGCTGTCATAAACCCGTTCTGTGTTGATGGAAACAGAACGTGGTTACGTTGCTCGAGAGATGAAAATGGCTTCAGCTGCAATGTCTATAAACAGATATGTATGATGTGGAACAGCTATAGGTGTTGATAGTGCTAATGTTTAAAGGTGAAATATGTAACAACCCCTACATAGGTAAAGAATCATCTTCAACACATTTGTTTCAAAAGTTTATATTGACTGAAAAAAATAGTTCAACGTAGCAACGCAATGCCGTGTGTGGATATTTCACCTATGGGCGAATTAGAGTAGCAAAATTAGCCAACATGGATGTTTTAGGAAAACCCGCGTGTGTACAGGAAGTTAGAAAATAGAAACGAAAAGGTTTTTCGAGGTTTGACTTTTTTTTGTCTACTATATTGCCTGGTAACAGTATCACTGCTACTATTTGACTAAAGCTGAAAACCTTTAAAAAACATATTTGTAACTAGATAACTAAGACAAAAGCCTCCCCAGTCGTATCTGTTGCTTGGTGAGTGGAGTCAATGCAGACTAATGTAAATGAGGATTCTTTGCCAATACCTCAAAGTTGCAAAGCAGGTTTGGACAAACATCTTCTCGAACTTCTCAGAAATCTGTTTTCCAGACATTCAAAGCGCCGTATCCTCTTTCGATTCTTTCTTGACTTTCATGTGTTTGACATTATTGGAAAGCTTAGGATCCTCACTTTCAGAATCTGTAAATGACTCTAAACGTCATACGAGCTGCTTCTCAGCGCAAATTGGTAGAAATGTTGTTAAAGTGTTAATAGAGGAGCAATGTTATGAAGAGCAGGAGCTCCTAAAATAGTCAGAGACCTGATTTCATGGTGTTAAATTACAAAGTCAAATTTCTTTAAAGTCATATTTGATGTACGAGGCAATTTTAAACCAACTGAAGGTAACGTTGACTGTGGTGTAAAATGCCACTTTGTGCCTGGAAATCCCGCATACTGTTGTGATGACTTGCTGAAGGCGGAGTTTTAGCAAGAATAGAGGTCTCTTAAAGAGACATAGGCCCAATTTCAAGGGAATAAATTACAAAGTCAAGTTTCTTTAAAGTCATATTTGATATATGTAGCATTTTTTCAGCAACTGAAGGTAACATCGTTACTTAATTTGGCTATGAAATTATTCTGCATGGCTGGAGAACACATAATGCTGCCCCTTTAAGAATTGTTCTTTTGCCAGTTTAGCATCCTGTTGCTCCAGTTGTAACTCATTCATCATGTGGGTAATGCTGATCATGGAAACTAATTAGTTCAAAAAAAAAAAAAAATGCCATCTATGAGAAGTTTTGGCACCCTATGCAAACTATTTCACAAATAAAAAAAAGCATATTTCTAATTTATGCTTTGAATTCCACACAAAGAGAACTTGATGTTGGTGGTGTTCTGTTGGTGGAGTCGGGGTGGGGTGGGGGGTGGGCTGATCTTCCTGTCGCTGCAATTAGTTATTGCACGGAGGCAGGAAAAGCATTACATTCATTATGTGAAAATATGGCCACCATGAAGGAGCCTCTTGAATTATAATGAAGAAGCCCCCCTTGATAACCATGAATTCACCAATTAAGCCTCTCATACTGCATAATTATACGCATTTCAGTGCCTGGTTTTGCAATAGGAACGCATCCATTTTCAGTCTCAAGGAGCTTTCCTGCTTACAATTGGAGGAGTAATTAAGAAAATTAGAGCTTTTGATGTTCCACATATAACACGCGGCCGAGGAGGGAGAGGAGCGCTGATACATTTTAAGGTTTTGTCCTTTTCTCCTCTCTCCATGCGCGGTTTACTTTCCAGAATTAACTACTTTTCCTTGTTCGCACGTCAGCGCCGCAGCTGGATCAGAGTGAACCGAACGACTAGAATTTTTTTTTTTTTTTTTTACTTACTTACTTACTTACTTTCTGCCTCTGGAAATGATTTAAAGAATACTCATCCACGTCTCTCAGCACTCGGTGCCTTTTGATGTGTGGAAATATCCTAAAATATGTTCTGCTTAGCTCCGTCTGACCCGGCTGCTGCAGATATAAACCGCAGGTTTCATCCACATGGTTTTAGATCCGTTTTTGTTTTTTTTTTTCCTCGCTGACATGACCTTATTTCTTTATCAACAAAAGGTTCTACATCCTGACAGCCATTTTGAAGCGAGACGTAATCGTCTTGTGATCAAATGAAGACGTGCGCCTACATTATGTTTGATGTATGCGTGAAGGAAGAAGAGAGAGAGAGAGAGAGAGAGAGAGAGAGAGAGAGAGAGAGAGAGAGAGAGAGAGAGAGAGAGAGAGAGAGCTCTCTGGCCAGGCTTTCATCATCCTTAAATTTACCAAAATGACTCTTGTGGGAGGGGAAAAAAAACACGGTGTGGCTTTTCAGGAATTACTCAGCCCGTCTCATTTAGATGTGCACCGAGCAGCCGATGGAAGCCCCCCCTGCACCGCGTCCTACACTTTTCTGACAGAGGCTTTGATGATCACTGATAACACGCAGCGGCGTATCCGACAGAGGAGTCGGTGCAGGCTGGCGCCGTTGATCCTGGCTGAGCCGGATCCTCTCTCCTGCGGAGCGGTGCGTTGGCTGTTTCAGAGACAAAGCTTTCAGGGTCCCGGGCTTCAAACGGAGGAAACTTTCTAACTCACCAGTTTATTCGCTTGAGAGTGTCCTCTTCACTAGGATCAGTTTTGCGTCATATCTGGGGTTTGGTTTAGCCCTCGAGCCACCGGGGGCGTCCATGCAACTCCCAGAGCATTTTCAACCCTGACTAACCTTGTTAAGGTGAACTCTTCCTAACTTTTTCAAAACTCACTCCCTTTAACATTTTGGAAATTATAGAGTATTTCTACAAAAACAAAACCATCTTAGTCTTAGACCATGTTTACCTAACCTGGCAAAATCGATTTTCTTAACTTTTTATGGATTATAAAGAACTGTAAATGGTCATGGTGACCACAACATGAGTTTCTCCCCTTTTATGCCCATAGCAGCCAATCACACAGTGGTATCCTTACCAGCATTCATTGTCATGCATGAAGATGATTTTGCTACTGAAGGTCCGGCTCTTCGTTTTGAACCATGAAAGAAAGTGATCAGTCAGAAAGTCCATATACTTTGCTGAGGTCATTTTCACAGATCTGAAGGGGTCGACCAATGATTCTCTCCCCATGATTTCAGCCCAAAGCATGACTCCACCACCTCTTTGCTGACGTCACAGCCGTGTTCGGATGTGGAGGCCGTCCACCACCAATCCACTGCTGAGTCCACCTGGACCCTCCAGTGTTGCACAGCAGTCATCAGTGAACGAGTCTGTTTGAAAATGAATCTTCATGTACTGCTGGGCCCAACGCCACCGTTTCTGCTTGTGAGCTCTGGTTGGGGCCCGATAGTCGGTTCATGCACCACAAGCCTCTGGAGGATCCTCCACCATCAGGTTCCAGAGGCTCCAGCAGCTTCTAATAACTGTTTGCTGCTTTTAAGGGCATTTTAACAGCTGCTCATTTTAACAGCTGCTCTCTTAATCCCATGAATCCCATTAACAGAAACTTTCCTCATTATGCCTTTATCTGTACAAACCCATCTTTGTTCTGAATCATCCATAAATCTCTTCACAGTACGATGATGATGCTTCAGTTTTCATTAAATATCAAATGTTTTCATATCTTGTCATACGGCATCACACTATCTGATGACGTTTATCAGCAGAGATTCCTTTTCTTTCCCATATTGCTTGAAACCTGTGGCCTGCTTAATAATGTGGAACATCCTTCTTCAGTAGATTTCCTTTAATTGAGCTAAACTAATCAACAAGCTCTCTGAAATTAATTACAGTGATTCAAAGAGCCCTGATACACAATACTATCTATAAATGCAATAGCACAACACAAAATGTAACCTTTATGACACGTAAATCCAATTTGCATAATAATTTTGGAACACAGTGTAAAAGCGTGGTCAACATGCACTGAACAGCTTTGTTCACTTCCTCTGCTGCCATCAATCTGCAGCTAGACAAGGTGCTACGGTGGCGCAGGGCCAAAGCGCGACTCAGGTATGGAGGCTTCAGTCCTTAACATGGCTGTCGAAGGTTTGAATCCTGATGTTAATGATGTTTGTTGTATATTTTCCCCCCCTCTCTCATTACCCGCTTTCCTGTCTGACAACTGCTAAATAAAGAAAAATGACAAAATTACATCGATTTTTTTTTTCCCCCCATTTCAGACATTGCATATTCCAGTTCATAAGTAGTTTTGTTGTGATTCCTAAAATGATTACTACACATATATGTGTAATCAATCACACCAGACCTCAAGCCCAAAGCACTTTTTTCATCAATTAAAAAAAAGGTATTTTCATGCGTTTTCTTTCACTTCTGATGCCGCTAAGGTCTACGTGATTATAAATCATACTTCTCCCGTTCTTCCAGTTTTCCCAATCGTCATGCCGTGTGTCTTTGGTGTTATATGACTGTAGCCTGGGGAAGCAGAAGTGATTAGTGCTATTGTGATAAAAGCCACCATCCAGAAAATTTGATGAAAGTCGGTGAGTCAGAGGATGAGAAATGGGCTTCAACAAACAAAATAATCTCGCAGAGGTGCTACAGTAGCAGGTACGCGTCTATGAGCCCGTGCCCTGCAATTTTCTACTCAGCGCGACTCGGAACCTACAGGAAATTATTAAAAAAAAAAAAAAAAAAAACCTTGGCTGCCTTTGCGGAGGCCAATTTTGTGATTATGGGGTTGATAGCCACAGCTGTCCTTTTTAGGTCCAGTCTGTCCAGCTTCTTTTTTTTTTTTTTTTTTCCCTCCATAACCCTCTTCCCCCTCCAACAGCCTTTCATCCGACTCGCTGTTTATCGTAATTACCGACATTTTGTGGTTAGGGGGCAAAACGTGGTAGCCAGAGGACAAGATCTGGCATTAGGAGTTGTTGAAAGTCACAATTACCGCGATACGACTTTGGCTTTCAGCGGAGCTTTCAAACGTCCTCGGTGCATTTATCTCTGGTTTCTTTTCGTTAATGGAGCCTCTCTCCTTCATTTTGATGGACAATTTTATGAATCATGCGTGTTCGGTGCATCCGTCTGAAATGACTGGCCAGCACTTATTTCATCTTGATGGAGGATGAAAACACAAAATAAAAACTACATCAGCTCACTCTGAAACGTATACATTTACATTCGCCATAAAATTGCACAAATTGAAAGTACAAAGATAGATTTGCTTATTGGAAACAAGTCAGTTTTAAAAAATCCCAAATGACTAAAAGTATGTTTTACAATAAAAAGTTTTTGTTTTTGCGTCAGGCTAGGGGGTTTTTTGGCTGTATTGATATAGATGTTTCGCAAAACTGCAAGGGCAGCGCTTTGTTTTGCGTCACAAGAGTCATGTGATGAATGGCCAGATGTTACTACTGGTGAAAACGACAAAGAAGACAGGAAGTGGTGGGAGGAGGAAGGTATGGCATGTTTGTTCATGACTTATTGTGTAAACAAACTTTTTCACCTGTGATTTTAATTGCATTTCTTATTTAGCTAGTGTCTTAATGTACAAATGTACAAACGGGGCTCAGTTAAAGCAACTCCAGTCAATTTAATGATGCAGTCAGAATCATCAGTTCTCCTTCTGGTGATACAGTCTACCCTCGATGCACACGTCTGACATCAAAACCGTTTTTTTGACAAGACGCCCCAGGGAAAGCTAGCCTATGAACTTGTTTTAATATGTTGCCCTGAGGCAGTTTCTTCACTGCAACAGCAAGTCGTACTGTGACTTGACAAAACTCGTATCAAGACTGAGAAAAAGAAACAACACGTTGTCCACCAATAAAATGCAGTGAGCCAAACACATAAGGGGCCCGCTCAGAGGAGCTGATTCTTTTTAGTAATAATTTCTGTCATTATAATATCAATCTGAAGTGATTTGTTTTTACAATAATATATATTTGATAATGTAGAAATCATTATTTTATGGATTTAAAAAAAAAAAAAAAATGCTTTTGGGGGGGGCCCTGGTGGCCACAGTAGGTATTGCACTCTCGTCGGTAACATGAGCTGCCTTGCAGAGCGCATCCTAACGTCCACAGCTCGGGTCAGAAGTTCAGTAAGAAAAACAATATCTCAAAAATGACTCATCCTTCAGGGAGGGAGAACAGAGAAAGAATAGAAAAAAAAAACCAAGATAAAGGTTTGTTTTCATGCGTCTTCATAATGTGACGTAATGTAAAGATTTGTAAAACTTGATAGCGACCAGTTCAACAGCCAAACGTCCACAAACACTCGGGTCTTTGTGTTTGTGTGAAACTGAGTTTGAACTTTAAATGAGTTGATTCTCATGGTTGGCTCTGCATTGAGTTGGCAACAGTGAGGTGAATATTGTTAACTGTAAACATGCAGACCTGACCTGGTGGGCCGGTCTGTCAGTCAAACCTCTCACTGCAGAGCAGAAGAGGACAGAGGCTGATTTTTAAACCTTTGCTGATGAAGATGAGATCAGTGGAGAAGATCAGCTTCACATGTGAGTATCAGCAGATCACGATCCCCCAAAATTAAGGAAATCAATTGGTTGATGAATCAGTTGGCCAATAAATCCTATCATACATGAATATAATGTAAACAGCACTGTCAGAGATGCTTATGGTTGATGTTTATAGCAGGTGTGTGAATGACCTAATGATAGGACTGCTGAATGCAGCCGGTCCACATTGTTAGCAGAACTAGAGGGCCCCAAAACCACATTTTGCTCAGGGCCCCGTGGAGGCTTGGGCCGGCCCTGACAGGTGGTGCCATCATGAAGCCGTACAGGTGGGAATATTTGCTGATCATGAAACATAATTTGATTTTTCTTGAGTTTGTGATTTGAGTCATTTCTAAAGGTCCCCTCATTTATCTCCATAAGTTGAGTTCTTCACTAACTACAATCTCTATTGTAACTTTTTTCCAGTAATACTCGCTGTGAGAAAAAAAAAAAAGTTTTTTTTCGAGTTCTTCTAAAACAAGAAGTTGTTTGGTTATTTTTATGTTGGGAAATACTTATAACTAAGCTGAAAAAAATGCTCATATACAGCTGGCAGATATGGATTAAAGTAACCATTTTTATTTTATCAACATGTTTCTTCTGACTGGAGGTGGTTGGAGTACCAAGGCAGAATTCTGAGTTAAATATTAAGGTGATGGTACTGAGGCCTTTCCACCTCAAATGGATGAATGCATCTCCAAATATAAATTTCCAATATTTTGCAGATTTATCTTTTGTCAGGAATTGTTATTTCAGTACAATTGCTCTAATGAACAAAAAAAATTTCTACAGATTTTTGAGGTTTATAAATTCTTTTATGCCTTTTTTATGTTTTATTATCTTTTGAGGTATTCTTGTCACATTTCCTGTCAGAAAGAAACTTCTATCATGACAGAAACATTTTGTACATTAAACCAATTCAATTACTGTTAATATACATCACAAATATTGAACATATGCCATCAATAGACAGGACAAATAGTTCCAGTTTTTACTATCAGACCAACTCAGTCCTGTAGACATGTATGCAAAAGCCACATAGCAACAACAAAGGTTTTTACTAAAGCCAAATTTATGCTAAGGTTGACGTCATGGCGAAATTGCTAGCATAACTACAGTTTTGGCATAACTTGTTTTGGCTTTTTGTTGTCGTGTTGTGGCTTGTGCATTTTGTTGATCCTTCCGAGCCACCATACTTACCTCAATGAACTAATATGGAGTCGTAGGACCAGTGGCTCTAACCACCCTGTTCATTTCGCTCTCTTGTTTTCAAACTACAATAATGCTAATTATTTTTGCTTCTAACGGTTAGCAACACAGTTGCATCAAAAAAAAAACTAAATAAATTCACATCCCTTCATGGAGCCAAGTCCTGTTTGCTCAAAATGGCTGCCTTTTCTTACTTGCCTGCGGTTCTGTTCCTTGCAGCCATTGGCTTGTGGAGCCTTAATTTAAACAGATGCTTGCTGCCTGATTACAAACAGCAGAATAAATGTGACAGTGTGCAGATATGGCTGATACATTTTTGAGCTGAATAAAGATGAACGGGCGAGCTGAAATGTCACCTGTAATAAAAGAAGCAGTTTAACATGTGCAGGCCAGGCTGCTCAAGGAGAAAGGAGAAGAAAATAAAAGACAGCAGGGAGAACTTCAGGTGCTTTTCACAAGTTTTGAACACAAGATCAGGATGACGCCATATGTAATAAATGCTAACGTTAGTGATCATTTATGTGGGGAATTTACAAAATGGCCTCATTGTCACGTTTGTGTTCTCCAGTTTGACAAAATAATTCAAATGACGTCAAGACATTTGGTTTGAAAACAAAACTCAGTTCATAGTCAGACTGCAGTCACTAACTTTAATGTTTTCTATTGGGGTTCTATGTGACAGATTGTGACTTTGAAAGAAAATGATAGGTGATTGTTAGGTAATTTTGCAAAAAAAAAAAAAAAAAAAAAATTTTTTTTTTTTTTTTTTTTATCAAATTTCATCACAATTGTAGCAGCAGGTCTTTTGTAGATTGTCTCTACGCATCTAGAGGCTGAAGTCTTGTCATATATTCTCAGTTGACTTAAATTCTGCTCTATGCCTGGGTCATTCTCACACATTAATAACTCTGAACAATTCTGCCTGTATCTTTAGGGTCGTTGGTCTTTTGGAGCCACACAAACTTTCGTCTCTTCCAGGTTTATCCCGTATTTCAAACCATGTGAGACATGTTACATGTTGGCATGTTTGCCACACTATTCATTTTCGGACGATGAACAGAAATGATCTCTCCGAAGTCTTCAAATAATATAATAAGTAGCCGGTCGAAAATTGTCATTGGTCACCATCATGTTGTGTGTTCTGAAATGTTCTCTAACGAACTTCACAGAACAGCTGTGAGGAGGATCTTCTAGGGGTGTCTGGCTAAAGGGGCTGCGAACAACATATTTTTTTGTGGCCAGAATAAAGTAATACTGTAATTTTTTGTGAGTTCATGCACTGTGTTGGTTTTGTTTTTTGAGCAAGGCGATGTTCTTGCATGGCTCTACCAGTAAAAAAAAAAAACATATACCTATGTCTTGAATTTGGAAAAGAAATCCTATTTTATTTTTCACTAAAGAACGGTTCAGTGAATGCGCATATGAAACTGGTGGGTTTGGTGCCTCGAAACAGGTTCAGAACCACTGCTCTAATGTGTGTCACATTGTACCTGCCTTTATTTCCCTTCTAATTCAGAATTGTTGGCCTAATCAAATGACTGGCCCTGAGAAATTAGAGGTTGTCTCATGAATTGAGTCTTCTCACTGCTTAATAATCTGGAAGTTGTTGTCTGGTTCACCAAAGTAACAATGGCAAGAAACTCAATGATGGGAAACGGCGAGTCGGACCAAACAAAAGCAAGCTGTGAGCAGGATATCGACGCAGAAAGCAAAATTAGAATTGATTTGCAGGGAAAAGCGGGGCTTGCTGTCTTGCAGAAACAGTGAGTCCTGTGAATTCCTAATCCTGCAGCCTTTGAGGAAATCTCTGTGGCAGAACAGCTCTCTCATTACTCTTTTAGACAGGGCCTCAATCTGCTGCAGATTGGGAGCTACACGAGGCTTCAGGCTTTATTAAGATTCAACCTCCCTGCCATGTTGGCAGACCTCGGGCCTAACGGGATTCTAGTAAACAGGCAGTTCAGTAGAGACATATTACTGTAAAAAAAAAAAAAAAAGGCTATCCAATCAACATGACTGAAAGATTGGTTAATGTGACTGATTGGGGGATGGATATTTGCTTCAACTGTTTATGCCTTCTTACTTGATTTGCTTGGGTACATTTTTTTAAAAGCCTCCGCGTGGGAACACATTTCCTGCCTGTCTTGATGATGTGCAGGGCGAGGCCCGGGCTCTTCGGCACGGATTGTGAAATCCCCTGTCCCCTACAGTGCTAATTGGACTGAAGGTTCACAACGGCGCTCCGAACTCCCACCGCAGGAGCTGCAGCGGGAGGCTTCAGGGACGCCGTTAAATCAAAACTGACTTGACACAAACTGCCGGGGCCAGGAGGAGGAAGGGGAAAATGAGCTTTTCCTGGGGATGGAGGGGAACCTTCTGAATAAGTAGATTGACAGGTTGAGCAGTCGCAGGAGATGGAAAGCACTTGTTGCCTCCCGGACGCGCGCCGGGGTCAGGCGGCCCCGCCCAGGTGGCGGCGGCTTTCCTGCGGGACGCTCTTGTCGAACGTTTGGCGGCAGGATCTCTCAACAACTGCCACAGCGGGAAGTTGACGGTTAATCTAATTTCACCGGCCTCAATCATACGGGCTGGCCTCGGGGGATTGTTTCTACCGCTGTAACATCTTGGCGGCGATGCAGACACTGTAGCCTTGACTTTCTCCTGCACCTGTTGTCGGTTTTCTTTGAAAAGAGAAACCTTTGCAGTGATACAACGAGGCACGCGGTGAAATAAAGAAAAAAAGAAAACTAATCACCTGGCATCACACTTGTGTGTCAGACGGTGTTGATATAACAGAGGAAATTGCTTTTTATCATGAAGCCTTACAAGCTACGTCGAAGAGAACAAAGAGAAAGCAGGACAGGGATCACTTAGAGCAAGAAAAGAATATCGCTTCTTGCTCTCAGATGTGTCAAGTGAGCTCCCTTCCTTTGTAGAAGATATGCAAGAAGATGTGAAAAATTAAGACACCCCATTGGATGTTTCTTCAATTTATTTATCTCTGGGGGGGAAAAAAGTGGTTTAATCAACATACACTACCCGATAAACAAAAAATACTTACAAAAATGTGCCTCCTTCCTAATTTTGTTACCCCTTTTGGCTAACGGTGTAACCCCGTTAACTATTAACACTAATCTGAGACAGGATTGCCTGAGATGTTTTAAAAAGTTTCTTCGCCTCAGCCCATTTTAGTCACTGCACACAATCTCCAAAAAAAAAAAAAAAAGAGAATAAAATAAAGATCTGGGCTTTGACTTTGCCCAGGATTTCCTCATTTTTTTTATATCTCAGTCTGTGAATATTGGTAAGTGGATAGAGGTGTTGCACATCCACACGTTCAAAAACACAGTTTATTTCAGGGAGTCCCGATGTTTTCAGGTCTGGAGTCTGGCCTTGGAGAAGTTTTGGGATTTCCCCGTTGAGGGGCGCGATAAACTGTCAGCCTTCATCGAGATGCCAGAGGACTCTCAACAAATACTTCGTCCCCGAGATCAACCGGCGAGTTGACCCCCCGCTCCGTAATGTAACCGGCTTTGATTTGCCGGAGCGTGCGGCGAAAATGCAACGACTCAACTTGTCACTCATTTGTCATAATTGGGTCACATCTGCCCTCAGAGGCAGGGCAGAGGAAGCACATAAACAAAGTAATTATGTTTTAGTTGAGTCGATAGCGTGCGGCTCCTGCAGACCTGCCAAGGGACGTTTGATAAACAGGCGCGAGACGTCTGCTGCAGCTTCATTTGATACAGCTCTGCCTCAGCCACTTGGAAATGAGCTGATAGAGGGAACGGATGCTATCCTTATAATTTATTTAAGCCTCCATTATGATGTGTTCTCAACAGCGTGTACCTTAAAACTGTTCCCTTGCCACCTCCCTAACGGTCTGAAGTACATTTTCCACGCGTACAAAAACACCAACGTACGTCTTTTGTCGCTCTCTGATGTTATACAACAAAATCTTATTAAGAAGAAAAGAATACCGAGTCAACTTTCAGACTGAAGGACACTGAAAGAAGACGGTTTCATCTTTCATTAGACCGAAAATTTGCCGCTAAACACTAGAGCGAAGCTCTCCCGTAGATTTGCATTAATTCCCTTCCAGTCAAGAGAAATAATTCCCATTTACTTTGCAACCGATAGCATTGAGGGGATGTAAGAATTAATATGCGTAAAGCATGTGCTTGTGAAGTCCCAGGTTGGCGTTTTAATGCTTCCATTATCTGCTGAGGGAGAGACGTCTCCTATGTGCGGCTGATCTTGCTGACTCGTGTATATCTTCCGGTGCTAATGTGGGATGAAAAGCTGCAGGGGCAGAAAACAAATCATCAAAAGTGCTTAATTAGTAAATGAAAGATAGTTGGTGCTCAAAGAGGCTCGGCTATAGACACTGGAGGTAGTTCTTAAATAACTGCCGCTGATACGTGGCGTCTGATTTCGGAACAGGCTCTTTTCAACAGTTAGCGACTTTAGTAGTCATCTGGGGACCCAACGGTTTTTCCATTCACTCCAAGTCAATTGAGCTATTACAAAAGAATGGGCTGCAACGGAGGCTTTTAACTGCACAATTAAATTGCAATGGTCTAGTGTCTATAGAGCAATTAACCTTTGGTAAACCAATCATTATTGAGTAGGTGACGACAAAAGTTAGGTCCTTGAGGATCCGTGTCCCTGTTTTAATAGATGGTCTTGCGCCATATAAAAGATGGAAATGTGAAGGCATTTTAGCACCCCATTAGCTTAGCTGTGCTGAAGTAGCGCCAGCTTACTTTCAGGCTCAGTATTGATTAACTGGCACGGGACCCGTCTCTCTGCCCGGCAGGATGAGGAGCAGGCCAGCGGACGGGTGGGAATGGCTGCGGCGGAGGAGTTGTGGCATCCAACCCGCTGATAGCAGGTGTAACAAACCGAACGCAAGCCAAGCTCCTCAGATGGTCCGCATGGAGCCCTCGGCTAGGCCTCACCACTCGCCAGCTGTTCCGCTGGCATTCCATGGGCATTCCGTCGCGGGCCGGTTTCCAAGGCAACTCTCGCCGTGTCCCCCTCCCCCCACCACCCCCAAAATCAAACCTTTCAGTATCCTCTTCCATGAAACCACTTCTGGAGGCTTGACAGCTTTACTGTCTGCTCCCGCGGCATTGTGTAAATACAATGTGTTAGTTGCCATTGCCGCCCACTCGGTCATTCAAATGGCATCGCAAACAACTCCGTTGATTGGTCACCGGAGCGTCGTTTGTCATTTTCGCTACGACTCCGACAACCTGGACAATTCCCAGCCTGTTACACCCCTCATGGACACGGCCATAAATTTATCACTAGCCCATGCCATTACCTTTAGCTTGACGGCCCTCCAGCAACAGCAGTGCAATAATAGAGAATAGATTTTATCCCATACGGAGTTGAGGCTTTTGCCTGTGCTTTATTTCCTGCTTCTGGCCTCCAAGATGAAGGAGAAAATAAGATAGCCAGTGAAGTGTTATACCTGCCTTAATGAAAGGTTTTAAACTGATGCTGGTATTGACTCAGAGGGCCCAGGAGCATACCTGTGTATCAGCTGCAGTGTCATAGATGGAGCTCGAGAATGTGGGGAACTTTTCCTGCACAATAAACCCAGAGCAGGACTAAACAAAGCTCAGGATTGATGTGTCTTATATCCTCAGCATCTTGTTGCGATGCAGGGGGAGTCCCTTGTGAAACGAGAAAAGAGGAATATGGTAAAAAGCCAAGTCTATTTGTATTGCGCGTTTCAGCAACATTTCAAAGTGCTTTGCATCATGCAAACGTAATCCAAACACAGATTTAAGAAATATTGCTATGTGCACGCAGAGGCTAGTGTATATGATAACCTTTGAAGATAGGAAGGAGGAAGTTTCCACCGACACATCTTTTCTAGAAAAGACAAGGAAATGTCTGAGGCTGAAACGGAATGATTTGCGTTCATAGTTCACCGACTAAAGTTCACAGCCCCAGCTTGAACCACTTCTCAGAAAAGTATTGTATTTTGTCTGAAATCAAATTTAAAAAATAAATGTAATTTTGGTCATGATGTCATTAATAAATAAGTATGGTTCATAGTTTTGGCGAGCATCTATTTCTTCCCCTTATTTCAAGAAAAGGGAAACGACGTTTCCCAAAATCGATGCTCTTGTTCACATATTTTAATTCGGTTCCCGGAGCTGAGCCTCATACTGTACGATGCTGAATGTATAGCTTTTTGTATGTATAATCAATTCAATTCAAATTGCATTAGGAAAACATCGGCGACATTTAACTCTTCTATTGGCGCTTTTGCATGTGAACGCACAGTCACTGTGAACTACTGAGAGTTGGAGTAAAAAGCCTTTATGCATTTCACAGCCATTAAAGTCGCAATGAATTCAGATGGTCTGAATACAATTGTGCTCGTGAGGGAGTTAACGCGCCGCAATGTTCCTCTTTAATCTTAATTCTGCTTTAAAACTTTTGCTGACAACATCTTTTATCATGTAAATCAAGAGCATTTGCTTTGTTTATTCAGTTCCTTACCTGCGGAGTAGCCGGAGAGAGGAGTTTTTATCTGCAGCTTCTCCTTTTTGCCCTAAAGTAAGAAAACAAAACATCGGGCAGCTGGAAAAGCCTGAACGTCAACTGACAGTTTAAGCCTTGAGGTTTCACACAGAAAGCAAAGCCAAAGGCGACAGAGTCCAGTTTGAAGCAAGAGCAGACACGTGGGCTTAAATTACTAATAGAGGAACTCACGACTGCATCTCTACTGTTGCGCACTTGACGTGAAATGCTGTTGCTCTTACTCTGTGGAACGTCTACATTTTGCTGCCAGAAGCCACAGCGTGATTCTCGGGCTCAACCCCGAACGGAACGGCGTTGATGAAAGCCGCGCTACCGTCAGGCCGTCCACTTAACGGCGGCGTTGAGTTCAGAGTTCCAAAAAAACATATGTGCGCTCCAGCCATGAACGCGCTCGTTTCAGTTCATTCTGGCACAAGAAGACGCCGGTCGTTCCTTCATTCGCCGACGCTGTGCGTGTTTACAGGCTTTCCACTCAGAAGAGTGGAGAAGCGGAGACGTCGCTGAACATCGTTTGCTACAATTGTTTCAACCCAGCTGAGCCGTGTAACACAAGCAAAGCTGAGTCTTACATGGAGGAACCTCAGCAGGTGCCGACTTTGACCCTGTGATTCGGCTAGTTGATCAATAATGATAATAGGCGTTCTTCAGCGCCTCGCCCCTGGGGATCATGTTTCGGAGTGGGCTTGTGCTTGAGATGCATTGTGTTAGAGACGCCATTCGGAATACAATTTCCTGTGCACCGCCGGCGCTGTGCTGATGATATGAGCTGCTAATGAAAAGAATCAGTGGAGCTCGTCAACCGTGATCGTGTCCAAATAAGGCGGAAAGATGAAAGGAATGAGAAACACCTAAAAAAAAAAAAAAAAAAAAAAAAACCCACAATGTCTCACAGTGTTCCTGCAGAAACGTTGATATCTTTCAAAAAATATCAAACTACGTAAGCAGACATCCCAATGAAAACATTTTTTATTTTTACATTTTGAACAAGACTCGCTATGATTGCATGATAGCTCTTCCAAAAGAACAGCTCTAATCGTCCCAGACGTGACCCGGTTCGGCCGCATTTTACCCCAAATGATTAACTGTAGCATGTGAGAGCATGTTGTCCAAGAGCTGGACCCAGCAGCGTAATGAGTGCGTTCGCGCTCTCGCATCAAATTTGTTATACATTCATTATGTATTAATGCTAATGAACTATTCATGACAGGAGAAAATTAGCAAATATAATCGTGGAAAAAATAAAGAATATTCCTAACATTTTGAGACCAGTAGGTGCCTGGCAGTGCAGATATCCGGGAGGTGTGGGGGGTGGACTCGTTAAAGGTCGCACCGGGCTACGGGGCTCACCCTCTCCTCTTCTTCCCTGCCTCCCTCTCTCCTCCGCCTTCTCCCAGACTCGTTCTGAGTGGAGTGTGGAGCCTCTGCAGCCGGAGAACAGCACGACTCCTGTCCTCCCCACACCTTTACACCCTCATTATTGGCCACCATCTGCCCGACCTCAGCCTCGCATCACTCCTCTCCACCCAGCAGGTCCATCAGCGCTCCCTTCTCGCTCGCCAAAGCAAGGCCCAGCTGCCATCTCTCTCGCAGTTCCACATTTGTCCTCTCTGGCAATGTCTTGTGCTTTGTAATCCCTCTGTCTTGAGTCCTTCTTACAACAACAAGTGTGTGTAAGCTGTTAAACCAGAAACACTCGACACTGTAGTGGTGTGACGCCTTCGTGTGATTCCTGCTGACTTCTTATCATTTTTAGGACCAATAAGAATATAAGAGAAGGTAATTTAATATAAACTGGCTGCATTTCCATTCCAAACGAGCGCAAATCTTTGTCTGTAGTCTCCCAATGTTGAAAAAACACAATTTTGCTATTGTGTCGTTTCCGTTAAATAGGAAATGAAATTAAAATCTCGTGAATAAGCTTGTTCACACGATGAGTCGTTAAAAATCATGGCAGTGACAGACATAAACAGACACATAAGATACATTCGTAATTCAGTCGTAGTGCTAGCGCTCGTCATCTATCAGCGTCTTATTCAGCCATTGGAGCGACAAGGATCGTCCACCAGGGAGCAGCTTTGCATGCAGTGTTCGTCCTCTTCTCCAGTAGTGACAGCCGGCGGTTAATCACGTGATGCGTCTCCAATTGCGCTAAACAGCATTGCACCTGGAACAGAGAGCATCTGCGCTGATATCTGTTCAACTACGTTTCTTTCAGTGTGATTTGCAACAGAAAGTGAAGGAAATTACACATTTTCTAATACTCCATCCACTTACAAAGCCTCTCGCCACTGCTGCGCTTCGTCTGACTTTATCTTAAACGTCTCACCGAAACTCAAAACGGCTCACTTTGAAAGTCTTCATTTATTTACAACTTCCACACCGAGGAGAGTGACTGTTGGTGCCAACTGTTAGCAGTTAGTCATAGTGCGACCACTGACCGAAAGTAGATTGGATTTGTAAGTGTCTGGCAAGTCAAGCTGACAAATTGGTCATTTCCGGTCACTGGCTGATTTCCCTTGTCTGGAGCATATCTAAGTGTGCTGCAGTGAGCCCCCCTTCCCCTAGAACCCACCCCCTTCCTCTTCAGCTTGTTTTTCTTCCTTTTTGTCGCTAAGCAAAGAAACAGTGCAAGAATTCTTGAATTTGTGTTCAACTAGGTCTTTTTTTTAATGTGCCTGAATATTCCTTTGCATTGCACCATCATAAACGGAAAATCAATTTTTTTTCTCCTTATAAATCGCATATCTGGAATCAAAAAAACGCGATAGTAAGCACAAACCAAAATGGTTTGAAATTATATTGATTTTGAACAATTTAACACAATTTTATATTTAAATAAACAGTTTCATTCTGTTTTTATATTTTATCAACTGTATGGTGTATTCATAGACATGTGGTCATTCAAAAGTGGCATGTCTGTATCACATTTGTTCCATGCTCAGTAACAATGTAAGGACGAACACACCTCAGAGTGTTTACTGCAGCGAAACGTTCACTCTTTTTGTGAGAATATCTGGTTGAAAATCACCTAATTCTGCTTGCAAGAGAAACCAACTCAGATTTAATGACTCGTCACGTGAACAGTGCCACTCGTGTGTGATCCTCGTCACATTTCTCACTTAGTGGAAAGACCGCGATTGTAAAATTGGACTCTTTTTGACATTAGCGGAATATCGACAGTCTGACGCACGTGCTTAAACTAAATCCAGTGCGTGGCCGCAGTTTAAGTGTCAAAACAGAACAAGAATGCGGTCCGGAGTGAACCTCCACCATCTAAGCCATCTGGTGTTCATGGAGCGAATTGATGCATCCAGTTCTACTATCGGCTCTGAGTTTCCATCTTTGTGCTGTCTAAGACTTTGTCTGGAGAGAGTTTACTGAGAGAGCAGAGAGAGAGAGCAGAGAGAGAGAGAGAGTGGTGGACTACTACAGCTCGCCTTGACAGATAAACAGGATTTTGCGGCTGGCACGCCGAAGATTGTCAGCTCCAATCTCTTAAGAGAATTACAACCGCCAGTCAATGCTGGGACACTGGCTCTACAGACAGCGCATCAGACCTTGTGTACCGATGAGCGCGAGATGCTGTCTCCCTTTGCTGCGATAGTGCCGCATGGTTTATTCATGGAGGATTGAGCCAAGGGCACAGTTCAAGGTACCAACACCACTTTTTTTCTTCTTTTTTTTTTTTTTGTTTTTTTTGTTTTTTTAGGGCTGAAATAGATGCTTTGTGGACAGAACGGTATGTAAAAGTGAGGTTCTTGTCAAAGCCTGGCATCTAATGTTAAAGAGACAGGAGTTATAGAGGCTGTTTCTCTCAGTATCTCAGGTTGTCTCGAGTCACATCTGGAAGAAAAAAAAAAGGAGGAAAATCCCCTGTTGATCAACGAGTATTATCATATAACAAGTAGCGGAAAAAACATAAACCCAAATTTTGACCTCTCCCCTCTGAATGGAACCCTGTTGGTCGCGCTGCTGTCTTTGCTAAACGTCAGCGGTTAGTGTGTCAAAGCGACGCTGACAGTTCAGACCATGTGGGCTCGCTGAAAGCCACCTACCTCTCAGCCATCTTTGCACTTCATCTGGGTGAGTGTTTCCCCTCATAACGGCGGTTTGTTTTTGATGCTCTCAAAATCAATTGGAACCAGTTGGTTGCCAGGCTGCTTCGGCGTTGAGTGGCATTACTGAGAGATAAGGGAGCTGAGACGTGACGGGCCTTATTAACCAGCCAGCTGTCCTCCTGATTGGATCGTTGCTGTGCTTCTCACTTCCAGGAGGAAGCTCAGCATCTAATTAGACTGTCTGCCTTGGATTTGACAAGACTTTAATACATGCATATCACCCAGAAAGAGATGTAGTCCATTTTTTTTTTTTTTTTAGCATCTGGGGTTCATTTAAATGTAGTTTTTCTCAAAGTGTGAGGTTCATAGTGATTTACTGGAAGTACAGATTAGAGTGGAAAGGGAGGTGGTCTGGGTCAGTGGATCAATGTCCATCCATGGTAAAAGCACAAACGTCAATCTGATTTCAAGAAGCCAGCATGACTAAATAATTCACTTACCAAAGTGTTGGGTGACTCTAACCAGTTGGAACATGTATTGAATCCAAATTACAGTGAAAACTTTAGATCTGACCAAGCCTGGTAAGAACCAGAGCCCCGTTCTTTGTCCAGAGGGTCTGGACCCTCAGCTATTGATAAATAGCTGAGATAATCTGTGAAGAGATGTAGCTCCTCAGCTTTCTCCCGTGCCAACGGCAGAAATACACCACTCAGTCAGAAACAACCAATCAGGTCAAGGAGGAGGGTCTTAGCCCTGTCAATCACACTCATGCTCACTACCTCCTGCTTGCTCTTTGCTGTCATGAATGCTAAGGCTAGTTAGCGTAGCTGTTGACGACAGCACATAAACAGTTTTCCTCGAGTAAGTTGTTTCTCCACCATTACACATTAAGGAGCGTGCACAGGCTTGATTGACAGCTTTAAGTCCCTCCTCCTGGCTCTGATTGGTTGTTTTTGACCAGGTGTATTTTTGCAAATTGCGATAGTAGCATTTGTAGGAGGTGGATTAGCTTGAATTTGTTTCTCACAGATTACTCTTCTCATACCATGCAGTCACGACACAGAGACAGTTTCAATAAATGTGGGGTCGGGGGGAAACATAATTTTGTAAAAGTTAAATTCTGCGGCTTTAAAGCTGTAGAGTGATATTCTAGACTGAGCAAAGACACTGAGAGAATCCCCCTTCTCTGGGTTCGGCCGAGTAACATTTGCCATCAGCAGCATCAGATAACTACGTCTAACTCAGAGTTTCAGTATTGCGCCGGCTGCTTCCCCCATATGGTGTCGTACAGTTCCTCCAACAAGACCCCACCATGCATATTATTGCCTTCTATTCCGAGAGGCTTCCCGCTACGGAGTGTGTGGAGAGAAATGCGGGGATTTCACCAAACGTCTGTGCCCAACAGGGCCAGTCTCCCGACAGCTGTGACCGATAAAGCGGATCCTCTCTCCACAGGAAAAGGAGGAGAGGGGGAGAAAAACTTGTTTGTTGCTCCCTCACTGCGCTCATCCCACAACTTCTTGTCTTGTCCCCGAGGCACAAACGTCCAACTTCCAAATGCCAACTCAGTCAGGAGTTATTGCTGCTATTTCCCCTGTGAGAAATGTCAGATGGATTGTGATTTTCTGCTTTATGATTTCATGGGAGTGGTGACCATACCGTGTCAGGAAGATACACTGTCCCAGTTTGATAAGTGGGGCATAATAATGAAAAGGCCTTCCTGCTCCCCAAAATAAAACCTAAGGTAAAGCCTCATTTAAGCTCAGCCCAGGCTGCTGGAACTACCTACCTTAACGTTTTGCAGGCTGTTACTATTAGACATTTTCCTGATTTCTTCTACTTTGCATACATTTCTTCTTGAAATTTTGGACGCTGATCTGGTGAAAAATGTCAAAGTAAATAAACAAGAACGTCTCAGCCTCACGTGTCATGGACTGGGCTGCAGTGTCTCTGTGAAACAGCAGAATTCATCACCCAGTCAACACATGGCGTCTTTAACGGGCCAGGGCTCAGCTCCTCCCCAACAGACGGCGGCCATTTTGCACTGAGAATAAAACAAGGTGTGAAAACGAGGATCCTGGCACAACTCCGGGGGGGGAGTACATGTGAAAGGACCTTCAATGACACATCTGACACATTTAGCATCACTGCGTTTGTAAAAAAAAAAACAAAAAAACAACATATATAACAAGTAGGCCTACATATTGGATAACTTAAGCACAGTGACGTTCAGCGGTGCCGATTTATGTTTTTGTTGCTGGATGCTCACAAATTAATGAACCACTGCTTGAGTCCAGGCCAACAGGTTATTAATAATTAATAAAACATTAATCTTTAAAACATGAAAATGTGACGCGCCGAATGTTCCGTTTGTGTGGGAAATGTTTCGGTGTTCAGGTTCCTGTTATTCGCTCGAACTTGATCTCTGCTCTTTTGGCTAGAGGAGCTGTTGTCAGACGGTTGCCATGGCAAAGAGTGCGCATGTGGACTGAGGCCAACGCGGGTAAATGATAATTTGAGTGGTTTTGAGTTGTTTCTTCACCTGTTTTTCATTGCCTCGTATTCATAAAGTCATAAAATAGGTTGAAATGTTTCATATAGTATTTAGGAGGCTGTCTCCCACAGCAGCAATTATGTCAAATTAAATTAAATGTCCAGTATAAAAAATACAGTATAAAAGATACATTAATGTACTGGTGACATTGTCTGGGAACAGAAATCTTTTTGCCTCGCCACAGATTATTTCTGCATTCAGGTTTGGACTTCAACCACTATGTTTCCCCATGTCTCCCAAATAATTTGTTGGAGCTAAGCATTTCATCTTGGTGAGAATTTTTCAAACTGTAGCTTTCTTTTTCTTGCTTTTTTTTTTTTTTTTTATGAAGACCACGGTTTTAGTGTTTTGTTTACAGATTCTCCCACTTGTGCTTTGGTCAATGCTCTCCTTGTCCGTTTTTCGGTAGACCGCCATGTTTGCTAACATGTTGCCATCCATCTAAACATGCAGCAGCCAAGAGGCCTGGCAACACTGGAGGAGCTCCAGAGATCCATGACTCAGGTGAAGAGTCTTTCAAAAGCCTTGATGAGGAGGCTGAACATTTGATGGATGAAGCTCTGGAAACATTAGACAGAAGCCACATGAAGACACAGTGTGGTGGAAAGCTAACCTCCATAGGCGGCACTTCTGCTAATGTGCTGATAGCTAACTTTTCACTACCATCTTTGGCGTTTTGCGAACTTGAATAAACATGATGCGCAGTTGGCTTCTCCTAAATTCATTTTCCAGATAAATTCTGATGGGCACACTTTCACTGTGTCACTGACGGTGAAGCTAATTTTCTGTTTAGCGCATTATCTATCTTTCAAAATGTGTAGCGCAGATCATTTTTCTGAAGAAATGCTAGAGTGCTAATCTGCTAGGCTACATTATGAACATTCAGTTGACTAAAATCTGACATCTGAGTTGGAGTTTTTGTTGTTGTCAAATTTGTCAAACAGTCAAATTCGGAGTGCTCTTATTTTGAAGTGGGTAGAGACTGCTTACAAAGCAGTTCCATTTCCTCTGTGCCTGCGATTCGGTGCAGCGAATGATGTTTATCCTGTACAAACAATGCATCACATTAAATTACACACAGGTGGACTGCTGTGAGCAAATTAGTTGCACTGTGTACAAATAAATCCATGTTGCACTTTTCAGGATTTCTGCATACAAAAGATTCTAAACTGTCTATCATTTTCTTTCCTCTTCATAATTACACACTAGTGTGCTGATCCATCGCATGACATCTTAATAAAGCACATAAAAGTTAGTCGCAACATGTAGTTGAATGGGTTTCAAAACACTAATTTTCGATCAGGTTTGTAACATCAAGCCGTTGGTTACACTAGTTTTAGAGGCAGCTGAGGGATTTTTTACAGGGGTTGAAGAATAATGACAGACTAGAGGCTGCTTATAGCAGTACCACAGAGATTTGACTATCATTTGTCATATTTCTGTTAAGTCAAGAATGAAGCAGAAATAAAGAGGCTTATGGGATATTTATAGACTTTCTTTGATGGCTTATTAGCTGGACTGTGAAGCTTTGAAATTAGATATAAATACATGGAGGTGGTGGCAGACGACCAGAGCTAAATTATCACTTCCGTAGATATCAGAATGAAAATTCACACACACAAAAAAAAGGCTTTTAACATTAAAGTTGAATCTCATATCCTAGTAACACTAAGAGTTTTTTTGGGGGGTTTTTTACATCTGATAGTCCAGTGGACTCTGTTTGATTGGGGACCAAAATTGCAACATTTGTTATATTTTCAGCTGCTGCAGTTTGCTTTCACACTGGACCGTAACAAACGATCCAAACGCATTTAAAAACCTGTTCCCCTCCTTGCCACTGAAGGAAAGGACACAAAAACCACGGAAGAAGATATAGAGCACAGCATCCTTCTTCACAAAACGTAAACAAAAATGGATGTAGCGGTTGTAGAATTTCTCTTTTGTCTTTGGTAAAAGACCTCAAACAATGTCTCCTGACTCATGCGTTTGTTTTGCCTGTATTTACCCAGAGTTCCCTGCGTTGAATTGATTCTGTTGGTACAGTGTTTTCATTATTTTTATTATTAGGAACCTTCATTTTGACTCCCCAAAAGGACACTTCCTGTCACTGTGGTCACTGAGGCCAGTCTTTGTCTTGTCTGGCTGTTAAGATTTCCTGCAGGAGACATTTGACTTGTCCGCTTTGTGACAGTTTGGCTGTTTTTCTAGACTACAGCAAAGCAGTGACACGTCTGAATTAGTTGCGCTTATGGAATATTATTTGTTTTGGTCATGTCCTTGAATCTGGGGTTGATCACTCATTAACGGCCCCCTTTTGAACGCTCACAAAAACCAAATTGATTAGTTTTAAAACAATTTTTGACAGACGAGGTTAGACAAGGACATGGTTTTTGTTTTTTTTGTTTTTTTTTTTGTTTTTTTTTTTCATTAAGTGTATTAAAAGCCATGAATTATTCAGATACAGTGAGGAATTGAGGTCAGCATTTTTTTTCAAAAGCCAGAGCTAAAGCAATTGGAGATGATTTAATGCTAAAGAGATGCAACTTTATGTCTTAGAGCATGCTGGTTTTCAACTGACAGTGCTAAAGTTTAGACTTTATATTCCCTCCAGCTGACTCATCAGCATTTGACTTTAGGAAGACACTTGGTGAAAAATTATTACAGCTATGAGAATTATTAGAGTCATCTGAATGACCTGCTGTTCTATGTTTGGGTCACATAATGACCTCGACATACAGGGAGCGCCGAACGACAGCGAAGGGTGAATGAAACCAACACATTGGATGCGATTGTGACAACAGAGACAAAAGTTTAACTTCTTCCAGCTTTAGTCGTGTTGTTAGCCCGCCTCAAGACCAACCGTCTTGAAATTTCACTTGAGCGAAGTTTGCTGCTCGCTTAGAGGAGGCCATGCGACTGTCGCCTCACGCCTGTCGGAGTCTCTAGATGCATTTCCGTTAACCACAAAGCGGTCAGATCCCAGTTAACATGACAAAAGTTAAGTTGTTTAAAGAAAACGTGGCAACTTCAAAAACACAAGATTTTGGATTAAAAAAAAACAGTTTTGGTGCTAGGATGAGATGGCTCTCCAGCTGAATCCAAACAATTTTTTCACATCACATTAGTCATGTGATCACCAGCCGGATGTTACTACGGGCAGAGATGACAAAGAAGATGACAGGAAGTGGTAGGAAGACAATGGATTGTTTCCACCAGACATTGTTTTGCACAATGTGTAGACATTGTGTAGTTACTTGATTGATAGCACAATTAAGTAACTATGTTATCTTGTTATAGAAATTCTATACATGTCAATTATATAGAGAAGAAAGTCATATAAAGTTTTATGCCATTCAAAAGTGTTAAATCTGATATGTATGCAGTAAATGCTGCATACATATCCGCTCCCAGTTATTAAAGGCTTGTTTCTCCATTGCCTGAGTAAGATGTCTCCTAATTGGCTGATTGATGACGAGCACTAGCGCCACGGCTGAAACACGGACATACATTATGTAACTGTTTACATCCGTCACTACGGTGATTTTTGGTGACTTATTTGAGCGACAAGCTTTTTCACGTGATTTTTTTTTTTTTTTATTTAATGGAAACACTGTAATTGTTTAATTCTGTTTTAGTTTGTTTTGTTTGTTTTTTTTTGTTTGTTTGTTTTTAAACTTTAGCAGAATATGGAAAAAGGATTGTAATGGAAACGCAGCTTCTTACCGGAGGTTTTGATCTTCAGAGCAGTCTGAATGAGAAGCACAAGAGTCCTTAGCTCTGTTGTCTGGACCAAAACAAGTCCAGCTGTATAATTTTGAATTAAAGCATTCTCAGGATCAGTCTACCTTTGATAGATAAAACAGGAGGTTACGGAGGGTTACGAACAAACGCAGTGAAAACAAACGCAGTTCTCTGGGAGAGGGTGCCATGTTTATTTCATCTTTTCTGAGGACTGCCAAGGCCCAGACAACAGGATGCTGTCTTTTTCTCTCTAAGCCATCTTCACTTGTTTATTGCACCAGCATGAAGAACAGTTTCAAGCCATGTTAGCTCGATCCGAGGAGAATTTTGAAAAAGAAAAAAATAATATCACAGATATTGTAGGAGGATGGTCAGGCTTTCTCCTGACCGTCACTTTTGTAGCCAGTGTTTGAAACGTGGAAGATTCTCTGGTCAGATCTAGCATGGAGATTTGAAGAACTGAAACTCTGAATGTCCCATTTCCAATGTTGTGGGAAAATTAGGAACAAAATGCTGTAAACCTGTAACTCTAAAAGACAGAGGTCTTCGAGTCCTCTTGTTTATTCATCAGTCCATTTTATTTAGAGTCCTGTCTTGTCTGAAGCCAACGTCGGAATCGAGATGTAATAATGGAAGATCACACATCTGAAGATGCATTTTGGATGCCTAAACATTCAGAAAAGCTCACCAGGTTTTCCATGAACCGTGCTTGAAGTTCAAGTATGTTTGGGTTTTTGCAGATAGCTCCACAGCGCCCCCTGGAAATTTGCAAAACACTGTCCTTGTTCAGCTGACTTTACCATAAAATTATGAAATTCGGTTGAACTTACCGAAACCTACACAAAACTCTCAAGCACTAATTCCCTACAACCTACAGAAAGTCGGCCATCTTGGGTTGAAATAGTAATTTTGACCCTGTTTTGGTTGTTCAAGCCCTCTGATTGAACTTCTCAGTCAATCGGCTTTAAAGGGACAATATTATGAGTTTTTCAGCCACATTATGCCACCTTATAGCACAGTCAAGTAACTATGTTACTTCCAGTTGCAATACAATTTCTGTGTATACATATATATATATATATATATATATATATATATATATATATATATATACACACACACACACTCCCCATCCTTTCTCTGTTTCTCTCTCTCTTTTCTTTCCGGGTGTCAGGTCAGGATGCAACACCTCCACACAGCCACATACACGCTCGGGCCACACAGAGAGAGAGCCGAGCTCGTCAATATTTAACGAGGGAAGCACAAAGCTTGGAGAACTTTAATCTCCACTGGATGGTCAGCATGCATATTTAATTGGGTCGGCCCCTCCTTCTTGTCGGACACCAGGGAGAGGATAACTGGTGGGACGGCGGGGTTTGAGGAAGTAGCCCGGCCCCTCTCCACCTCCATGAATAAGTAAACACATCCAGGCAGTCGGCGGGCCTCCGGCCCGTAACAAGCACATCTGTTTTCTTCTGAGGAGCCGCGCTGTTTGCAGGGCGGAGATTATCGCTCAGGTTCGATCCATGTCTCGACAACGTTGGCTTGCTTTCCTCTCAGCCCGGCTCTCTGGTAGTTCAGCGGCATTCTGTCTCTCCGTTCGACTCAGGCGAGCAAAGTTTGGTTTCATGGTGCAATAAAAAGGGAAATTAACTTGCGGTGTGTGTGATGCGCTGCGCTGTTTATGAGACTCCCATAAAGATCTCCCATCTAAATCTTTGTCCGTTTTGGAAGAGCTCTCCCTTACGGAGATAAACATGATTTCGGTGAATCAGTGGTTATTGCGTTTACCGAACTCTGCCCAAACGTTGAGGCCGACTTCAAAGAAGCTGTTTGATATTAAAGCAATTTAATCTCAGCTTCTGCTGAACAAAATGTGGGGAAACATGCAATAACTGTGTAGAAATTGGATTCTTTTTTTTTCCTTTCAACTGAATTATTTAAACTGTAGCTAATTGCCAGGACCGGTTTTGCATTTCTGATTTGCCGTTCTGTGTGTGGGAAAAAAAGGGAACAAAAAAGAAAACAACAAGAATTTGTTTGTGACTTAAGGTCTAACGTCTCAAAAGTTCAACAATTTTTAAAAGCGTTCAGAAACACTTTTAAAAATCGAGAAATTAATCAGCTGACAGCGTAATAAATTATAAAGAGATGTCAATTTCCATTGTGATTATTCATATTGTTTTGAAGGGCAATTTTTCATTTACAGACTTCATCATCCAGTTTTCTGGTTTTGTTTTATTTTGGATATTTAAAATGTCAGCACAAAATTGAAGTTTTAGTCTCTGAGAGCGCAAACTAGCACTATCAATGCATTACTAATACAGTAGATGAAAATGATCTCAAAACAATGTTATTGTTTATCGCAATAATTACTGTGTCAATTTATCCTCGATTAATATTCATGATGTAAACAGTTACATGATATAGATTCGTACTTCATCCAGGGGGCTGGCTCGCATCCTCTATCAGCCAATCAGAGGAGGCATCAGTGTCTTATTCAGGCGTTGGCGCAACAAGCTCAGCCTATTTGGGAGTTTGTTTACACTGGAGAAATGGATTCAACATGTTGGAACGGCAAACTCAACTTTTCATGAAGTGTAATGCTGTGAGAGGAGCCAGAGAATAAAAACGATCCACTTCCTGTTTCTGCCAGTGGTGACGTCCAGCTGTTCACCAAGTGACTCGTGTGATGCAATATAAGTGTTTCCATTGCCGTTTTGCGAAATACATCTATTTTGATACGGCCAAAATAAAAACACCTCATCCTAGAACAAAATCTTTTTTCATCAAAAACCTGTTTTTTTTTTTTTTTTTATTTAAATTTTGTTTTCATTTGGTAAATTTATTCTCAGATTTTCAATGGGTGGAATTCTATGGTTAATGGAAACGCAGTCAGTGACGATTCATCCAAAATATTCCCAATAATTTAAAGGCTTATTACGTAAAATTAAATTCAATTTTTACCTTCGTCTCTCATTTCTATGAGTGGAGTTGACTAAATATTTGCTGCTCATAGAACTGACCGGTTCCAGTCTGTGCAAGTTGAGGGCGTAACCACGGTAACACTATTCGATCTAGGAAAAAGTTGATATTACCACAGGTTTTTTTTTGTTGTTGTTTGTTTGTTTTTTTTGCGTGGACATTTACAAGTAAGGCTGGTGGTCTGGGAGTTGTAAAGCGAATTTTAACGCAAAGCATCATGGGTAAAATAAATAAATAAGATGAAAAGAGTGGAAACATATAAGGGGTTAAATTGCACATTTCCTTTACATCAAGCACCGATAAATGTTTTGGCTTCCAGGGAACCTAATTCACTCCGCTGCCTGCATGTCATCAGACAAATCAACAATAATGTTTATCAAACGGCTTTGTTGTAGTACACACCGGCTTATTAAAACGCCATCTCATTAGAGGCATTGAGCTGCTGTTTCACATGAGATTAATTGGTCTTTTTTTTTTGTTTGTTTGTTTTTTTTTTTAAAGCACTTTCTCTTCATTATCACTCCGCAGAGCCAATGCATATTCATAGTTTTGCAGGAAGTTTGGAAATTGTTCCGAAAACGATCGGAGCCGGAGCCGGAGCCGGCGCGCCCGACTTAACGCGGAATGACAACAAAACCAAGTTCAGGTGCGGAGCTGAGAACGTCCCGAAACGCCGCGCCGACCTCCGACCTCCAGGAAGCCGCACGCTCTCAGATCCTTTAAAAATCAATCGGCGAGAAATCATGCTAACGGGACATCGAGCATTCAACATTTAAAGGCTCGGATCGATCGGCGGGACGTTCATAGAGACTCCTTGTTTCCCCACGTCGCCGGGTAAAGATTTGGATTCAAGGCGAAACTCCTGGCTACTTCTTTCTCTCCGAGCGCATTAATAATGCAGGCGAACAAGCTTTTAGTGGATTCTGATTTGCTTTCTCAAAAGGTAGGAGGAAATGTGCAACACACTCTCCTGATAGAGTGAAGGGCTCGTACTTTGATGAGATGAGCGGGGATGTTTCTACCTCCTCTTTTCTCCCTTTGACGTGGTATTTTGGATGTGTAATGTGTATATTTTGACATCAGAGACGCTCGCTCGGTTTGAAAGCTTGCCTGAGGCGGAGAACTAAACAAAAAGTTTTTCCCTTTTTTTTTTTTTTTTTTTTTTTTTTTTTTCTTGCCAAGTTATGGGCTCTTTTACCTGAGGCAAGATGAAGCACTTCAAAGGCAAAGGGCATCCTTTGTCAGCATCTCAAACTGACAGCAGCAGATCCACCTCGAGAGTAATTGCAAAAAAATAGAAAATGAACTTCTGTTTCTAAGACTGAGGAGTCCCTTCGGCTTTCCGCTCTGAAAGGACTCGCTGCGTCAGTGTTGACCTCTGTGCTGAAACGTGGTCCCACAGCAGTAAGTCGTTGGGACCAATAAAATATATGCATATGAACGCACATATAAAAAGACGAGTACGTCTTTTTCTCTCTCTGTCCGAAGTGAAATTTGGCTTAGAATTACCAAAATTATTTGCTAAATGTCAGAAAACTTGGTTTGAAAAATTTTCTTAAGTTTTTTTTTTTTCCTCTCTAGTTTTTCTTAGTTGGTATCAGGGATGACTTGTCTTTTCAAAATGTACGAGTTGGGTCCAGCCTTTCGGGTTTCTTTCCACTTTCCTTGAATTAAACAAAAGTTGGAATAAAATTTATAATAAAAATGATATCACCGAGTCTCGTGGCATTGAGGAAAAAGTTCTGGTCATTCTAACTAAACCAGAACAAGAAAGGTTTGGTCTGATTTGATTTCAAAACAGTGAGAATATAAAACATGTTTCTTTGGTTTTTGCTCAGACAGGAAAGTAGACAATGAGAAAGAGGAAAGACAAGCAGCAAAGGTCACCAGGTCGGGATTCGAACCTGCGACTGCCACGTTGAGGACGAAGGCCTCCTTATGTTTGTGTCTTTTCATTCACTGTACATAAATGTCTGGTTTCAACTGAACATTTCTTCTCCCAGATCAGTGGATGAAACTCAATGAAGTTCTTCTCTTGTTGCCAAAGCAGAAAGACATTCTTGTGAGGCGTCTGAATTCGTACGAGTCGAGGATCGGCGCATTGAAATCTGGAATCCAGTGGGAGAGAAATTGGTGAAAATCATCGTCACTTTTTCAGCGCGGAACATAAATTTCACAATTAAACGCTTGTTAACGAAAGAGTTGGTTCACTGCCGCGTTTAGCTCTATTTCTACAGTTTCTAAAAGAAGAGACTCAACAAGAGATTGGCAATTAGTGAAAACTTTTGCTTTGATATGTAGAGAAAGATGTTATTAAAATGTAAGAAACCTGACTGTTGGCAGCACCAACAGAGAAGAAGTTAAAATGCATTCATAGCAATAGCTCGTGGTAGCTAGCAATGCTAACGTTTACACACATGAACCCAAGGTGAGGCTTTATTTTTGTGTTGGCATTTTTTTTACAGCTCCATCTCCTCTGGTAAAGCTATCCTCAAAAACTATTTTACAGTTATTCTTCGAGCATTTTTGAGGTCAGACACTGATGATGGACAAGGAGTTGCCTCACATCTATTCCATGTGTTCTATGTGTTTGAGGTCAGGTTTCTGTGTGGGCCGATGGGAATTCCTCAACACAAAACTCACTCGTCCGTGTCGCTGTGGATCGGTACAAGACACACGAGCCAACCCCGAACTGTTCCCACAACATCAGGAACATGAATCTATCCAAAATATATGAAAGTATCACTGAAATGTTGTGTGAAAGCAAAGGTTTTGAAAAATTCCAGCAAAGTGGGCGGTACCAAGAGACACAGAGGGGCGGGGCCATGTGGTCACGATGATTCCAACATGACTGCTGTCATCATATTTCTCAACTTTTCAGACTTCTCTAGAAAAAGTTTTTTTTTAAAATTGACACATCCAGCTAATTTTGTCTTTGTAACTGGAGACTTTTTCGCCAAAAAAATTATGAAAGCACCAATCACTGACATCAACCAACCTGTACCATTACAACCAGTAGGAAAGTTCATCTGCAGTAGCCACCATTCAGCCCAAAGAGGG
Organism: Poeciliopsis turrubarensis; assembly: GCA_010277015.1. Taxonomy (NCBI): domain Eukaryota; kingdom Metazoa; phylum Chordata; class Actinopteri; order Cyprinodontiformes; family Poeciliidae; genus Poeciliopsis; species Poeciliopsis turrubarensis. Next base: position 1,921,336 of record VMRN01000058.1, read on the forward strand.
CGACAAAGAGACGGTTTTTGGCAAAATATCACGGAATTGAGCAAAATTACACACACAAAAAAGTCACAATTTGATGAAAAACATAAAGACGGCGATGAAACAAATCAATGCGGTGCAATGAGCAAGTCAACATTCCGAATCCATCATGCTTCAGATTGTTATTACAGAGTTTTATTGGAAGAACCTGCCCAGAATCCCTTCAAATGATGCGAGCAACGATCAGGGTCATACAGGAGACAATTACCTCAAGTTATTGCTTGTAAAAGTGTTTTACGATCCATTCTGCCAACACTTATAATTAGTTCTTTTCCCTTCCCTCTTTTCCTCCCTCTAACTTTAGGCTTGTGTTTTAGTTGAACAGGGGCTAAGTATTATGTTTAGTAATTCGTCTAATGCTGCTTGCTCAGTTTCATCTTCTGTCAAGCAAACCCTTGTAGTCTTCTAAATAAGCAGTTTATCTGCCAGGAACCAGTCAGATTTATAGCAGTTACTCAAGCAAATCAAACATGTCCAAGAGCTCAAACTTTGTTTTTGTGCACTTCACAACTTTACCAGAGGAAATGAGCTGCGTCACTTAAACCGGAGTGACAAATTGCTCCGTCGCAGCACCAGCAAAAGGTCGCAGAACTCAAATGGGGGTTTCTGGGGTCCTGCGCGCCCATTTCTGTCATCACAAATGCCACCGTGGTTTCAGCGTAACCAAGGTTATGAAATAATAGGCTGATGATGAGGAGGGGGGGGAAAAAAACCCAAGGTCTCCACTGTGACCGCGAGAATTTGCTGAACACCCCGCAATGTTGCCGCTACGCAAACACGGTCGTTACGGGTGAGCAGGTACAGACAGAAGTTCCCGGAATAACTAATTAACATCCAGCATGTTCTGCTAGAGCCTCATGGGAGGTCAGACACGGACCACACCGCCGGGATGGACGTGCAAACAACACTCTGCAGTTTTCCCTTTTTCTAATTTGACAAAGCTCCTCATAAAGATAATAACAATAAAGCAACGTGGGTCTTATCTGAATCTCAGTGCGTTCAGGCATCCAGTGGAAATCATTTTAAAGAGGCTGTGTCATGTAAAATTGCCTTTTTTTTTTTTTTCAGCTTTACATCATGTTATAATAATAGTCCCTCATCAAAAACATACCTGGCGTGTTGCTTTGATTGCTTCATGCATTTTTGCCATGGCAACCCTTCAGTTGCACTAAATGGCTGGCTGGACCGACCGACCTTCGCCTTCGACGATGAAGCTCCTTCTCTGAACTGCAGTTTCCAATTTTCAAAGCTTTTGCCTCACAGTGAAGCCCTCCCCCTCTCAGCTCCTTCAGACTAGCCAGCAGCAATTAGCACACACCTGGTGGAACTGAGCGTCTGCTGATCTCATTACAGGAGCTACTTCTTAGTTCAACGCTGGTAAAAACGTTGCTAAAGGCTGAATATAGAAGCCATTGTGATGACTTCCTGAAGGCGGCGTTTCAGTAAGAGGTTTTAAAGAGACAGAGGCCAAATTTCAAGGCGATAAACTACAAAGTCAACTTTCTTTTAAGTCATATTTCATAAATGCAGCCTTTTCATAACAACTGAAGGTAACATAGTTACTTGTCTGCTCTATAAAATGGCTCCATGTCCCAGGGAAACACATAGCACTGTCCCTTTAAACCGGCATATTGCCGTGATAGCAATGATTTTCTCTAAAGGGCCATTTCATCTCTGAAAGGTTTGTTTTTGATTACCAAAGGAGACCCTGAGCTTGGGTTGCCAAGTCAGGGGGATATTGGAGATAAATGTCTTTTAGTGATTGGCCTTCCTACACATCCCCTCATCAAATATTCATGACAGGAGACTAGAGAAAATTCAGAGGATGCAGAGGTAAAAGATAATGCTCCCATCGCTCTAGCGTGGGGATAGGTAGTCAATGGATGAGTGGATAGCCACGTCCAGGAGAAGTCTGCTATTGGAGACCGGCCAGGCAGAAAACATGGGCTCCACTATTGAGGTATTGTGCTGTTCATCTCAATGTCTCCTGTTTTTTTTTTTTTGTTTTTTTTTCTTTCTTTCTTTGCTCACGGCAGAAAAATACTCTGTGATCCGTAGGACAGTGAAGGTTACTTCTGAAGTCAAAATCCTGTACATAGTGCAGATATCTAGATTTACATGCTGAACATTTCTGCGTTTTTGTTGCTTTGATTCCACAATCCGTAGGACAGCGGAAATGATTGACTGTAACAGATTCCAAAAAGGGAAAAAAATCAGTTTTATTTTGAAACGTTTAAGTTATTAATCACACTCCTTCGCTCTCTCTCTCTCTCTCTCTCTCTCTCTCTCTCTCTCTCTTGCTCTCTTGAGCAGGAGTTTATTTTGTAACTGTTTCCAGATTATTTATATGCTTATTAAACATGCACAAGTTCCCAGGAGTTATGTTAGAAGTGGTGTTTCAGATCTGCGCTGAGAGTTTCCCACAGCATTCTTATCAATACATGAATCCTGCTGTTGCTAATAGTAACATTGGGGAGTCGTTTAATGGAGCTGTAGGAAAACTAAAGCCTTAAGTTTCCAACTTGTGGTTGACTTACTGAGGCAGTTCATTGATTAGATCAAGCTGAGTGAACTATTTGGTAATTGCGCTGCTGGTCGTTTCTGATGCGTCTGCCAGCCATTCTGAAGCTTTGCACGCAATCAGTGTTGTGTCTGTCTGAACTTGTTCCAGGTGAGTTCATCTGTGGAGAGAAGAACAATAAGGTTTCACCGACGTCTCAAGTGTCAGTCGAGACTCCATCCAAAATGGCCCAATGACAGATATGTCTGATTTTGATCCCCACCCACTACCTTAGATTTTGTACTGGAGATCAAATTCCTCACAAGCCACAGATATGAATTCTCTTACAAAAACCTGTTTCTTGTCTTTTTCTCAGTTTCTCAGTTTTGTCAACTGGGTAAACATCGTGTTCTCACACAAATGATTCAAAAGCCTTCAGTGCTTATTTCATCAGAAAGATTAGACTTTTGTGAGACAGATTTCGTCTCCAGGAGAAGCATCAGGTTTTAACGTCCTGACATTTTGTTTCAGCCCTTGAGCCAAATCACCATGCTGGTAAGAGTTAGACCAATGCCAAAGCTATTCACCCTAAACTCAGGCTTACTATTCCTGCATATTTTAGACAGTCAAAAATATCAACGCTGGAGTCTAAATTTATTTTAATTATCAAGACTTAAGTGGAACCACTGAGAAAGCCTAAGACTAGATCCACATTCGTCAAATCGCAGCTGCAAATTTCCAACAATTTCTACGTAGATTGGAAGGAAACCTGGGAGTCTGAGCCTTGCCCAAGGGCACGGACATGTAGCAGGAGGAAGCTAGAGTCAAACCCACAACTGACCCCATCACATTTTAATCAACACTCTCATTTCTTGAAGCTTTACTGACGTACAAGAGCGTTTCAGATCGGACCGTGTTGGCTCACATTCAGCTCTTTGGCTGCCCGCTCTCCGCCTGACCGAGTACCTCATTTCCTCAGAGCACTCCAGTGTATGAGACGCCATACTGGTTGAAACTGGGCCATCTTATTGTATGCACAGTTCTTATTTAAACTGGAGCCTTCTGAAAAGCCTGCTGCCAGTTCTCCCATTCTTCCCTTTTACTAAATATGGAGGGGGGAGATAGTGCATTCTCATGTTATCTGCCACCGGCCTTATGCCCCTTTGGCCATTTTCTCATTTCACAGATTTGACCAGGAGGTGACCTTGGCTTTTTAAGTGCTTTCAAGGCAGAGCCAAGTCTCCTCGGCTCTTCCTCTGGCTTCCGAATGGAGACGGAGCAGGAGAGGGAATTTCTCTCCGGCCAATTCTTCGATGGCCATTTTTCCTCTTGTGTTGTCCGTTGTCTCCCTTGCCTGGGGCCAGTGTTCAGCTTCTTTATTTATGGGGTAGCAAGATGATGACAGGATGTTGTCTGCTAATTCACATGGGTCTGTGTTTTCTAAAGTAGAAAATGGCTTCAGGGGGAGCATCGTAGCAGCATATGCTTGTGACACAGGACAGTGGACAGTAGGGACTCTGGGTACAGAAAGACACACTGCTCATTAACCCACTGCAATATAACAAAGTACAAGGTACTAATTGAATATCTTTTCCCCTAGAGACCTTTTCGCAATATTCAGATGCTTAATCATCTTGTGTCTGAGATGTGGGTATAATGTTTTTTTTTTTTTTTTTTTATCACCAGCCAATTAGTCACTGGGGATAAGTACGAGGCAGAGACCATATGTGTGCATGTTTACTGGAGGTGTGCGTATTCCAAGCGTGTTTGAAATATGCAGGCATATTATCACCGCCTTCCATCAGTTTCCCTCCCCAGTGCACCGTTGGCAGCTCGCTAATCTGGGTCAAAGCGCTAACTGCTCAGAAGGGCCTGGGAGAGGCCGATTCAGATCATGTCTTACATTTCCCCGTCCTCATTATAAACATCACAGTTGGAAAAGCTTTTACCTCTGACATTAAACGTCAACAACCTCAGCAAACACTAGAGCAATAACTTCCTTCACTTTGAGACGAACTCCTGTCCCAGACATGGATGAGGGAAATGCATTTTCACTTCTGTCTGATCTCTATCCTTCGCTAAAGTCTATGTGTCCCACACGTCGACGTTAAGCCATCAACGTTGCGTTACAGAACCAAAGGAGGCGTGGCCTTTGGTCGCAGAGTGTTGTGCAGAAGGAGTTTTGGTTGTTTTTCTTTCTAAAGGTAAAGGCACGTCAATAGCTGTTTCCATTGACCGTACAATTACACGATTTGACATTTCGAAAATAAGTTTGCTTGATGGAAACGAATCGGTTTTGGAGTTTTCGGCGCTAGGATGAGGTGATCTTTTTAGCCGTAAACTAGTTTATTTGGCAAAACTGCAGTGAAAACACTGTTTTCACATCATACGAGTCACATGACCAACAACCGGACGCTGCCACTGGAGCAAACTGTGAAGAAAAAGACGACAGGAAGTAGTTGGATGACCAAGGCACTGGATGTTCTTTAAAGGCATAATGTTAGCAAACCTATTGCTAACAAACGTGTGATTTAATTGCATTTTGCATAAAGTGAAAACACAGCGATTGCAAAACTGATATTGAGTTTTGCACACATTCATTATGGAAACACAGCTAGTCCTATAACTTCATGTCAGTTTTGTTGTATTTTCAAGTATCACAAACTTGGATCCACGGTTACTGACTGCCAGTGATTTGTACTCCCTCAGTGCACTAAAATGCACCACATCCAGTGTGTGCTGATGACAACAAATTATATGTGTTCACAGTGTTTTTTTTGCGCTAATCACACCTTCAAGTTGTGAAGTTATCGCCTACAGAAGTCGACCACTCTGAGCCTGAGCAGTTTAACTCCAACCCGCTCTGTGCCACCTCGGTCTTTTCAGAAAACACAGAGAATGGATCCAAGTCGCGGCATTAGGTGTTTTTCTAAAGGGGTGTCAGTGGGTTGTTTTGACTCCTTAAATCTGTAAGAATTATGAAACCACATCTTCTCCAGCCAAACGAGTATAGCTGAGAGCGTTCTCAGGATAGCTGAGAGCGTTCTCTGCTATACTCGGTAAAGCACATCTGAGGAACCTCTTTCCAAACACCTCGGCGAGGAGTTGCATCGTGTCTGCACGGCGTCTTATGGGAATGCATTTCAGCAGTTTGCACCAATGGCGCTCTTGCAGTTGAACAAACAGGGGCTTTGTTATTGTTTCCAACATATCCTGGAACTTTTAAAAAAAAAAACTTTGCTCCTCACACTGTGTTTAATGCCCTCGCCTTAAACACAGGCGAGGGCATTGACCATCGAGAATTCAAGAAGGGAAGGATATTTGACAGTGGAATGTGTCAGACGTTTCTGGTATGTCTGGTGCCTTATGGGAGATCATCTGAATTTCTAATGCTGGCTCCAAAGAAGAAGCAGTAATAACTGGTTGCATTGGTGTGAAATGTGCACAGACTTGTGTACAACTGCAGCATCCAGTTGATGCCTTGTGTCTTCAGTCCAATAAATGGAAGATGGCAGAAAAAAATATTTTCGGAAGGCGACGACGCGCCGGAGCCGAGAAAACATCATTTGACCTGAACAATTTCAGGGCGTCAGGGAGAGTATGTTCCGGCTGGTGACTGTTTACCATAAAGCTTGCATAAATTCAAACTTGTTCAATGCATTATGAGAATGCATTCCAGGAGCATGCGCCGCCTCAGCCAGTGATGCTGAGCTTGAAAAGCTCTTGTGGATGTCTCTAAGACACCCTGGAACTAGAACAAGGCATTGTTCCTTTCACTGTTAGAAGAAGAAAAAAAAACAGCCAAGGACGAATTGGCCGTCTGAAATTCGCGACGAGAGGCCTGTTTGGCAGTGGGGTGTCAAGCACCTTACAGGGTTTTTTTTTAAGCTCCGAGGTTTGTCTGGCGCCTTGTGGGAGAACATCTGAAAGTGCCATTGTCGCAGCAGCCCACGTTTCCCATGAGAAGGTAGCAATGGCAGTTGGTTGTGGCAGTGTGAAAAGAAAAGGGGCACACTTGGACAGTGTGTCTGTGGGGAGTGCATTACACACACACACACACACATATATCCTCATTCTCTACCTCTGCGCACCTCCTCCTCCCATTAGAGTGTGGCATCTCAAGCTGTTGACAGCGATGACAGCCAGGCCCCGCGCAGGGAGACGAAGGAGGGGAGGGCAGCGCTGCTGCTGTTGTGGCGGGGCGGTACATCTGTTTGGATACTCGCCACAGCCGTCTGGCCTCGGGAGATTGATGCAACCGGGACCGGTAACACGCGGCACATCTGGGACTCCTTAATGATCTGAAAACTACTTGGCAGTTCATACGGAAGAAAAGTTTGTGCCGCTCACTCACGCCAGAAGGCCTCCCTTCGGATGAGCACCTTCGCGGGTTCGACAGGTCGTCGCGATCGGAGCGGATTCTCTGCTACACTTTGTTTGGCTAGAGAAGATGTGGTTTCATAGTCCTCACAGGTTTAAGGAGTCAAAACAACCCACCGGCGTTTTACATGAGCTACGCAGCGCGGCTTCGGGACTCGGATTTTTCTCTGACAAAACCCGTAGAGTCGATTCCCAATCGCACGTAGATAATTAGGATCAGTTCTCGGGTGTTGGAATGAATGCGCTGCGGTTCTTTGTAGATGACAGAGTTCTTTCGTCAGGCACCGTGTACGAATGTAGTAATTGGTAAACATTTTGACCACTTCCAATTAATAACAAAACAGCCCGTTTCATAATAAAGGGATTCATTATGCCACCGCACGCCTCATTTTGTTATCTACAAAAGCCCGCGTTGCGCTTGGCTTTTTTTTTTTTTTTTTTTTTTTTTTTTATCAAAAGAGAAAATCCATTGAAAGTGGCTGAAGGCCTGACACAAAGCAACTGCTGAATCCCGGCAAATCTGCAGGCTTAATTGATTATTTGTGCGGAGCTGTATATCTGCAAGGTGCAGGATACCCAGGGGAAATAATGTAAAACAGATAACAAGATGAAAGGTGGGAGAATTGCTTTCTGCACTCCCGTTTTATTCATCTTGTCCCAACCCCCTTCCTTTTACTCTTGTTTTGAATGAATTCGCCATTTAGGTTTTCCCATTAAAGGCACGCGACGCCTCACGCTAAAAATGCGCCTGGAATCGGGAGGCTAAAAAGCTTTTATTCAAGCTGGTGGAAAAAGAGTGTTTCAGCAGGTGGTAGTGATTTCTCAATAAAACCTGGAGCGGCGTGCACCACAAACTCAGAACCTCATCTTCATTATTCACTCTACAGGTGAACAAATTAGACCACTAATCTTACGTTTTGTCAAACTTCGGTGTCGGTGTTGCAAAGGCCGTTTTGCTCTTCTGCTTCGGCTCTTTAAAGGACCTTGCTTTGGAAGGTGAGATGTGAAACGCCACATGTACGTTCCGCATGTCAGTCTGCTCAGCTCCGTCGTACTTTTCTTTGTTTATTGTCGCTCTTTGGTTTACTGTCGCGCCTCTCGCAAAGAGAAAAAAAAAAAATAGGCACGTTTAGTTGCTGTGCAGGAGGACCGCTGCCACTCTGCAGCTGCGGAGTCATCACAAACGGAGAGGGAAGCAGGTCTTGCGGTTTGTTTTGTGTCGTAAGTCTTGTATAGAAAGCTCGGTGTACGGTTACACACCGTCCCCCTGACCACATAATTGCCTTCCCTGCACAGGGGAGCCCCTTGTTCCCCCATTTGAAGTCTGCCTCCATCAGGTTTCTCCGTTAAGAGAGGAGGAGGTTGCAGGGGGGAAAGCAGATTCCTGAACCACTTATCTAATATTCACGGCCAGCAACGGCTGGACGACATTGAGGAGGAATTCAGAGAAGCTATTGGTCTGTGTAAATAAAAGAGAACCCTGAGAGAGGACAAACAAACATCCTGCGTGAATTTTATGTGAATTAAAGGGGTAAAATGGACTTTTTTGAGGTTTGCTCTGCATTATGTTATTCCCTCATCAAAGGCATGCATGGAGTGTCGCTTTGATTCTGTCCTGCATATTTGAGAGGTACTTGAATCGCCCGTGGCAACCATTCGGCTGTGCAAATCGCCTGGGTGGACCGAGACCTGCCTTCAAAGCACACAGCTCCTCCTCAGAGCTGCAGCTTCCAGGCGACTGAGCTTCTTCCTTTCAGAGCACAAGACTCCCTTTCTCAGCTCCTGTAGACTAGCCAGTAGCAATTAGCAAACACCTGGTAGCGCTCCTAAGAACTACTTTTAAGTGCAGTAAAATGTGTTTTGGTGACATGCCAAAAAGAGACCCTGAAGGCCAAAACCAACAGAGTCTCTCAGCCAGCTGAGTTTTCAAAAAAAAAAGAAAAAAAAAAAAAAAAAAGCTAAGCTAGCAAAAAGCACTAAATCCTTCACTGGCTGTAAATCTTTGGGGTGGCAACAGTTTGGGACAGATGAGATTCAAATGATAAGTAAACACTGTGAAACTGCAGCAACTGGGTAGCTGTTCGCCGCGAAGAAAGCTTAAGCTGGAATCTGAAATTGGTGTAAGTGCTGCTTTACCGGACGGCAACAACTGTTAAAAATACTCACCGTGATCGTTTGAAGACATGACCGCGGACTGTTTGGTAGACTGAAAAATGACTTCAGCGTAATAAAGTGTGTGCAGCTAATTATTCTACTGCTACTCATCTCGGCACTCGGTCGAGTCTCGGTGTTATTTCCCTTGTTCATCATTGTGTCTCCCTCGGGTCCTCGTGTGTCGCGCAGCAGCGTAACTCTCAGCCTGCTTTGATGTCGGGGACTGATGAGGGGAAGCTTTACGGCTCGGGGCCGTTTTCCAAACCCCCACAGCACCGCCTGGGATCCTCGCAGGTGACGTTTTCCTTGGAGGATTTCTGGACGATGTTTTCCTTTTGTTTGTTTTGTTTGTTGGTTTTCATTAGTATTTATGGATTTATTATCTCGTCTCATCTCGAAAATACTTATCACAAAGGACGCGAGCGTAGCGTGACAATACATCCTTAAAGCGAACACACACAGCGGGAGAGGATTGACTTTATAAACCACAAGGCTTTAAAAAACAAACAAACAAAAAAATCTTCAACAAATTGAAAGCTTAGTTGCAATGACAAAAAAACAAACCGAATAAAGATCTTTTTGGTTGACACGCTTGGTTTTTGTTGCATAGTGTTTTTCTATTTGAAGTGATAGCCTGGTAGGATTTATTAATAAAGTGCTCATACATATTGTTCCTATTTTGCCGTGTTACAGCTACAAACACCAATAATTCATAGAAGCACCTTTCACTATTTTGAGGATAAGCTTCGTATCTACAGATTTTTTTTTGTCCAGTCTTCTCAAACTCAAGTCACACTGGACAGATCGCATCCGTGCAGAACAGTTTGCAAGTCTTTGTGCATAATCTCATTAGGATTTAGACTGAACTTTGACTGTTTGTTGACTAATGTAGTTACACTGAGATGAAATTCCACACAGCTTGGGTGTGACCAGCCAATAAAGTTATTGAGATGCACCGATCCGATATCAATATTTGTATATCGAAAACAGTTCCATTCTGATTCTACATGTTATCATGTATTATTTATTTTACTTTATATTTAGGAATCCTAATTGTACTTTCTGAATTATTTGAGAGGCTTGTTGCTTATTTTATTTCATTTAATTTTTTTTTTTACATCTTTGACCAACCTAGTCGTCAACCTGTCGCTTTGTTAATAGCATGTTAACCAGCTGAGAGTCTCTCATATTTACTCTGCAAACAGGCAGATTTATAACATTTTAAAATCTCTGCTTTTTAAAGCCTTGAGTGGTTTCTTCTTGACTTGAGCTCGTGTATTTAGCAAAAAAAAAAAAAATCAATAAGTAAACATATTTCTCAGAAATGACTGTTTTTCATTCTTTTCCCCCATTTCTGCTCTTTCGACTGGTTCCCGGTTTTCCTGTGGCGCATCACAAATCAGACGCGCCCGATTTTATTCATTTCGAATTTTATTCATTGGATGTGGTGGCGTCAACGCTTACATTTTGCACATGCGGGACTAATGAAGAATTATCTGATTCTTAAAAGGAACTGAATAAAATGCATCATTTTTCCTCCAGTCTGTGCACTACCTAGTGTTCAGTGAAACTCAATCCGATGAAGTTTGAGGTTATAATGTTGCGGTACGGAAACCTATTGGAGCCAGAAATGTTTTTGAATTGGTTAAAGAAGCTGACAACTCATACAAGATAAATGCTCACTCTTTGGTAGCAGAGAAGAAATAAAGAAGCATTGTCTTGGTGTATTCAGCCCTCTTCTTTCATACATGCAGACACACACACACACACACACACACACCCAGCCTAGCAGAGTGTATAATGGACATATAACAGGTCCAGCCTGCTGGTAGGTCTGAAAGAGCGCCAGGGAAAAGTGACAGACTGTACGACACCCACGATGACACGGCCCTTTAAAGCACGCAAAGCCCATTTCACTGCTCTGGGTTCAGGCCACGAGAGTAAACACAACACACAACGAGCATCCCTACAGCAAACTCATACCATCATCCGTACAACTTGAATCGGCATAATTTCCCCCTATTCCAGCGTGTTCCAGGAACGGTGAAGTGCTCGTCGTGACACCGCGGATCTGAGCCTCCGGTGAAATCCAAGCTAGCAGAAACGAGCTTCTCCGCCCAGCCGGGCCTCCGGCTGTATCATCGTCTCATGCTCTTCCTCCCCGGAGCACGCGCTGAATTATTAAACGAGGAGGCACATATCTTTGTCTTGTTTCGTTAAGGTAGACATCCAGGACTTGGATTCAATGAGGTCGGTTCTTGTCTCAACATGAAATCGCGGATGACTTTCAGTGTCATTTGGGCCGTGGCGTCTCCTGAGAGAGGAAGCCGCTGTGGCTGAGTTCCGGCTAAACGACACGAGACGGTCGACCCGGCGGCGGCGAGCGGGGAACGCTACCTGAGCCGAGTGCCGATGTGTCGGGATGACTCGGCCGGCTGCGGATCCCTCCGGAACGTCCCGGACCATTCATTTCATGATCACAATGCAGGCCTGCAGAACCCTGGAGACACGGAGCGGAGACCGGACAGCACACTGTCCTCCTTCCTGCTCTGAACTGAACTTCCTGGGCAAACAACAGACTCGAGTTTGATTGAAGTGGACCAAACAGGGCTGTTGTGATTGAACCCTTAAAGTACCATCAAAGTATTCCAATAGGATTGAGGCCTGGGCTTTGACTGGACCATTAAAACACATAGACACCTCTCTTTTCTTCATTCAGGTTAAGTTTTGATTTTTTTAGATTCCTGTCATACGTCAGGAATCAATGTTGGATTGACGACTTCATTATGACTTAGAATATAGAGTAGTTTGTGTGCAAGGTGCCCTAATTACGACGCCCTCAGCACCATGTTTGCTTGTTGGTATGAAGTGTTTGCGCTGATGTGTTTAATTTCCAACACACCACAATATCTCTCTGCTTCTGTTACGCCTGTTTAAGGAACAGATTAAACCGAACTATACAATCTGAACTTCCTTGCGGTTTCTCCTAGCAATTACCCGCTCAGACATTAAAACAGGATCATTTGCTGGAGACTGATAGACATCTCAAATAGTTTCCAAATGTGAACAATCTTTGACTTCGTTTAATACTGAACCTCAAACTGGAAACGCCCCTCTGACCGTTTTCCGATTGACTTTGTGCAACAGTTGCTCCTCTGAGGTCACGGCCGATGCCTTTCCCTCTTCACCAGCAAAGCGCTTAAACGGCTTTTCTTTAGATCTTCAAACACTAGATGATGACATCATTAACATCCTGCAGTATTTAGAATACTATTCATTGTTTTATCAGGTGGAAGATTTGTGGCTATGTGATAAAACATGTGGATTAAGACCATGCGTCTTAATCCACATGCGCTTCCCGCCGACGAGTCGAATATGGACATGTTAAATTCAGTTTTCAAGCGCGCACAAAGAGGTATTGACAAGCCGAATCCCCGGCGAAGCTTGAGTCTTGGTGCGACTGATCGATGCGAGTGCGGCTATCGAACTGAGCTTGGACGTAGTTTGTATTCTGCTGGGCGTCTCGGAGGCAACAGCAGCACATCCTGCCGCTCAGTCGCTGGGAAGCAAAAGATAAAGTACGTTGCTGCATTTGAAGTTGCGTTCGCAGCTGTTTAACATCTTCATTTAGTCAGTCACACATGCAAGGTAGCCCTGGGAACTTTTGCCAGCAGCAGAGCTCTAGAAAGATGGCGAGTTGAGCCATCAGAGTTGTGCTTGTCTGGAAGGTTGTGGGTTTGATTCCAGATTTCCCCTACCAACAATCATACATGGATCAGCGGATGATTCGAATGAGTGTGGACGGTTATTTAACCGCACGCTTTCCTTAAACGCAGCGCTCCAGATTGTAGAAGCCGTCGCATCCTGATGTATTTCTCTCCACCGTGTCTCCCTCAGATCCCATCGGCAGTGTGAGAATGAGACTGGTGTGGAAATCCCTGGACAAGATGAGGTGTCTGAGGAAACGCTCCACCATTCCCTTCCTCGGCTTCCTCATCACCTTCCTCCTCTTCTTGAACCTCTACATCGAGGACGGCTACGTGCTGGTCAGTGATGAGAGCCGCCGGTGCTATTATTCACTTATCGAGACGCTTTGTGTCCGTCGTCTTCTGGCCAGATGTCTGAACAAATCCCTTCAAACAGACTCCAAATGTCTTTTATTTTGGTTCCCACGAAGCAGTGGGCGATATTTACTTAAAGGTTTTATCGCGATATTTTATGGTGCTCTTGTGATAACGATTTGTATCAATAAACTGCACACAACAACTGCATTCAGTCATTTATCACATATATATTGTTTCAATGAACGACAAATTGTCCCAGTAATCATTGCGATAAATGATAATGTTGTTGTCTTAGAAACCATTTTCTAATAACATATTGATCATGACATGACAGTGCAGGTTTGCCCTCTCAGCGACTGGAAAATTGTAATCTTGTGAAGAGCACTCCATGAAATGTTAAAAGTCCAAAATAAAATGGAGCAAAACAATAAATAAAATGGAAATGAAGACCGAGCACAACCGAAACCATAAATAAAACGGATTTTGACAATTCTGTGGTCAAAATTTCCCTTCAGAGTTAGTCATCAGAATGGGAACGATCAAGCTGACTTTGATCTATCATGCGATCGATTGATTAATCGAGTAAATGCTTGTTAGGGGACTTTTGAACATCAGTAGTTGGATGAGGCCCATGATAAGAAACTTATCACAATAAATTAGGGGTGGGCGATGTGGACTTGAGGTTTTATCATGTTGTCATGGTTTTATTGTGATGGTGATAAAAATGACAGTAACAAGTATATCTACATTTTTTTTTTTTTTTTTAGGTGACTGTACAAAATGTTTCTGTTTCAGCAGAAACATTCCTATTTCTAAAACTCTTCTTCAGGACACCAGATAGAAAAAAGCGTGACTTATTTCACCAAACTACGCAATCTGACTCCATTTAATCATGCTTTCAAATGTATTGATATTTATTGATAGGCCTTCATTGTACAAACAGTGAAGAGAAAATAAGTACCAACAAAACGGGCAGTATGTACAGCTTTAGGGGAATTTATTATGACAATAATAAGTCAAAATGTTATAAGAAATTCATCACGATAAATGATGCACGATACGAAAAATGCCCCATTTTTCCCATGTTTTCCATTTTATATTTACTTACATTTTTAAAGAGAGTTTTAAAACCTTGATGACTTGGACCCAAAAGGAAATCAGCCAGATGACTCATTGTTTATTTATGACGTCATCAGAATTTGGGGGGTGAGGGGGAAATCACATAATTTGTGATTAGTTCAGTTCTTAAAAGGCAGTTTTGCATTTTGGGCATTTTCTGCAAACTGGATGTGGATCCAAACTGCATCCAAGCACACATAAGGAATAAAAAAAGAAATATGTTCTTTCCCCTTTTTTTTTTTTTTCCTTTTTTTTTTTTTTTCCTTTTTTTTTTCAATTATTCAAAAATGCATGCTTTTATTTGGCTGCTTCTCTTTGCTGTGCCTTTCTTTTCTTCTGTTCTAATGTGCTTTTCGTGTTGCAGGAGGGAGATAAGAGGCAGCTCAGGGAAGCGTCGGTCCATCCTCCCAGCTCGGAGCGTTACGCTCACACCTTCAGAGACCTCAGTAACTTCTCTGGAACCATTAATGTCACATACCGCTATCTTGCCGGCACGCCTCTGAACCGCAAGAGTAAGTCTGAAGGTTCCCTCTTTAGCAGCAGCTTCACGTTGACCCGTCTCGTGTCTGAGGAGGCCGAGCCGAATCAGTCCGATTTAAAAGAAGAGAAGAATAAAGGATTCAAAGAGATTCTTTGTTTCGGTTTTGAACTGGCTCACCTCAAGTAAATCATGCTCCACTTCCAAATGTTCCAGCTCAAAAATCATTTTGACCCAGTTGTCTTATCTGCATTTTGTCAATTTATTTTGCACTTCACATACAGTCATGGGAAGAACCCAGTTCACATTTAAGAGTCAGTTATGTTTTGTAACTTTCTTTTATTTTACATTATTGTTGTTTCTTTCTTTACAGTATCAACTGCGCTCTTCTTTTTTTTTTGGCAAAGTTTGTTTTGTTCCTGTGTTTGTTCCCTGGGTCTTAAAACCTGTATTTGATTTGTTCATACCACAATTATAAAAAACATACCTGGAATGTTGCCGTGATTCTTTTGTGCAACTTTCAGAAATCCCTTAATCTTCATGGCAACCAATCAGCTGGGGAAAACGCCTGGGTGGACCTAGCTCCGCCTCCGAGGACGAAGCTCCTCCTCTGAGCTGCAGTTTCCAAGCTTCCGCCTCACAGAGCGTATCCCTCCCCCACTCAGTTCCTTCAGACTAGCCAGTAGGAATTAGCAGACACCTGGTGGAACTGAGAGGAGCCATGTCGTGAGGACTTCCTGAAGAGTTTCAGAAAGAGCAGGAGTTTCTTAAAGAGACAGAGGCACCGTTTCAAGGCGTTAAATTAGAAAGTCAAACTTTTTTAATATGTATTTGGTAGACGTAAAGCATTTTTATAACAATGGAAATTTACACAGTTTCTTCATTGTGCAATAAGATGACTGGAAAACACATAATACTGCTTTTTAAAGGGTTTTGTTTTGTCAAAAAAGAACATTTATTGATCATGATTGATTTGTAAAAGAAATAAAAACGGTTTAACATTAAATGGGATGGATATTTTTTATAAACACTGTATATGAGCACCTCTATGGAAGCCAGAGTCTGACTGTTTTCTTCTCTTTAGCATGTAGGTATGTGTTAGCACAATCTTAGAAGGAATATAAAGTCCAAACTGAGAAAATATGTGAGAAAAGGACAAAACCTAAAGTTACTGGTATTTTTCATGGGGTGCTGTTGCTTTTCCCCGATGGTCATCTTTAAGCAATGTCTCTTAAACTGTCCTCACATACACAGAAACTGTCTTCTGATTGTAAGTCATCAGTTCTCATCTCCCTTCTCCAGATTACTTCAGGGAATAATTTTACAGATGCTTCAGATCTGAACGGCAGCTTTGCTTCACATTTACTTCACTCATTAAAATATGTTTTCACATTTTATTCGCAGAGTTCCTGACCATTGGATTGTCATCGGTCAAGAGGAAAAGGGGAAACTACCTCCTGGAGACGATCAAATCCATCTTTGACCAGTCCAGCTACGAGGAGCTGAAAGAGATTGTGGTTGTGGTCCACCTGGCGGACTTTGACCTGGTCTGGTGTGAGAACGTGGTGCAGGAGATCACCAGGAAGTTCGCTCACCACCTCATAGCCGGACGCCTCCTGGTCATCCAGGCCCCAGAGGACTTCTACCCTTCTCTGGACGGCTTGAAGAGGAACTACAACGACCCGGAGGACAGAGTCCATTTCCGCTCCAAGCAGAACGTCGACTACGCTTTCCTCCTGAACTTCTGCACGAACCTGTCGCACTTCTACATGATGCTGGAGGACGACGTGCGCTGCTCCCGGAACTTCCTGACGGCGCTGAAGAAGGTGATAACCTCCAGAGAAGGCTCCTACTGGGTGATGATGGAGTTCTCCAAGCTGGGTTACATCGGGAAGCTGTACCACTCCAGAGACCTGCCCCGCCTGGCTCACTTCCTCCTCATGTTCTACCAGGAAATGCCTTGCGACTGGCTCCTCATCCACTTCCGGGGCCTGCTGGCTCAAAAGGACGTGATCCGCTTCAAGCCCTCGCTGTTCCAGCACATGGGCTACTACTCATCCTACAAAGGCGTGGAGAACAAACTGAAGGACGACGACTTCGAGGAGGACTCCATAGACATCCCGGACAACCCCCCAGCCGGCATTTACACCAACATCAACGTCTTTGAGAACTACGACGCCACCAAGGCGTACAGCACGGTGGACGAGTACTTTTGGGGGAAACCTCCCTCCACCGGAGATTTCTTCGTCATAGTCTTTAACAAATCAACCAAAATTAGCAAAATTAGGATTGCTACCGGGTCTGACGACCGACAAAGCGACTTCCTTCACCACGGAGCGCTGGAAGTAGGAGAGAAGTTGGTCGGGACTAAGAAAGGAAAGCAGTGCTCCTCTTACATCACGTTGGGAGAGTTTAAAAACGGAAACATCGAGGTTCAAGACGTGGACCACAAGATTTCGTTTGACATTGAATGCGTTCGCATTGTGGTGACAGCCAGCCAAAAGGAATGGCTCATTATCAGAAGTATCAGTTTATGGACGACACAACCGCCCAGCCAATGAGAACTACACACAACTTCTCTTAGTAACCCATACAGTCCAATTTTATTATTATTATTATGTGTTTTCTAGGTTTAATTTATTCATTTTGTATGTATTTATTGATTCTTCTTGCCAAATCCGTCTGTGTTTTTATACTTAAACGTTGTAACTTTAGTGGACCATCTTCAGTCATCCTCAAGGATTTCTGATCTAACCTCAATGTATTGGATAATCATAGCTTATCCTTCATATGGTAATATTTGTATAACAACCATACTTTACCAACACCTGATCGCAGGAAAGAGACGTAGCGTAAAAGTGAGTAATCTATGGTTTTGTTGAGCATTTTCTTTGTTGTGCCAACGCTTCTTGACTATGACTTTTATTGTCAAGCCAGACTTTGGAAGGTCTGACTATTTCCTCATTGAGGGAAAGTTTGAGGTTGATTTTGAGGATGAGCACAGAGGTGGTGTGGGAGTAACTCCGTCATAGAAAATAGAGAGTCTGGCCACCATTTGAGCCAGGTGACGATCAAAATGAGGTTCTGACACAAATTGGCTATTTCGCATCTGAACAGTTTGAGATCAAAGTCTTTCCTCCATTGGACTCTAGTGGGAATCAGATTTCGGTTTGCTGCTTGTTGGAGAAATGGGATGGGATGGCACAGCACTGTGCTGGTGACGATCATGAAGAGAAGGTGTGGTGGTGTGCGGTTCACCCATCCACTGCAGAGGCGCCTGTTTGTTAAATGAATGCTCTCTTAATTAACGGTGTGTCTTGTTTTTTAAACTTCAGTCATCCGTCTCAATACATGTCACCAAAATAAATGTCAACACCAGAATTGGTTGTTCACAACAAGTATCAGGGCCATACAAAGAAAACATTTTAAAAAATTTAACCACGACAATAGTCTCATTACGTGAATAAACTCATGCAAGAATAAAATCGTAATATTACAAGAATGAAATCATACTACAGGGATAAAGTCTACATAATACAATAATGCAAGTATAAGAAAGAAATCATAATATTTTGAGAAGTCATAACATTATGAGATTAAAGTTGTAATACTATGACTACTTTTGTTGTATTCTGATGTTTTTTTTCTTGTAAAACTATAACTTTATTTTCGTAATTTTATAACTTCATGCTTGTGAGTTTATTCTTGTAATATCACGACTTTATCAAATATTATCATACTGATCTCACAATGTTATGACTTTATTCTCGTGATTACATTTTTTCCAGTTTTCTTAGCGTTACCCTCTGTCGAAGTTGTCTGGCATTGATAGGAATGATTTTCCCTGCTACTTAACACACAAACGTAAAAAACGATTTATTGCCAAGATACATTGTTACAACAAAGAAATGATCATCTAAACAAAACTTTTTTTTAACTTTTTGAATTTATTTTCCAATACTCCTGCTATAATTATAACCCACTCTCAGAGAAGATCCAATGGAAATAAAGACCAGTAATAACCACAGAGGAATGGGGCAAGTGGCAAAACGAACAACCTTTTATTATGGCACGTGAATGCATCAATGTTAGAAAAATGATGGACTTCATTCTTGACCAAAAAAAAAAGTTCTGAACATCATCTCAAGCTACTGTTGGTAAAAAAAAAAAACATCCAAAGCAAGACCAACAAAGTTGTTCTTGGTCTCATTGTTCTTTCTTCAGATTGGGTCAAAATCTGATGAAAACCAACCTGATAATCTGAATGAAGCAACAGGAGGCAAGTTTTCTTTTGCTGTGTGGCTGAAGAAAAATGTCTGGTGGAAAATGGAAGCGGAGACGGTCAAGAGGTTTGAACCAGTGATGCAGCTGATTTGAAATATTTCAATCTGACACAACTTGCAGTGGAGTCCAGTCTGTGGGCGAAGCCGCCACGTTAAGAATGCGGCGTGTGCGTTCACGTAAAGTGTCTGCTGCGCAACATTACAAAGTTGCAGCAATTGTTCTGTGTTGGTAATGAAGGTGTGTGTCGTGTGTGTTCGGTGGAGGGAGTTTTCTTTTTGGTTTTTTCTGTGAATTTGAACTAAGGAATTCTGACTTCTCGGTTTAAATGCTAGGCTAACTGCCGCCAGCAAATCATTAGCTGCATTTCCATTACAAATGTGCACAAAACTTTTGTCTATATTCCGCTAATGTGGAAAAAAAACACAATTTTGCAATTGCTCCATTTCTATTCAACAAAAATCACCCATGCATAAGTTTGTTCACTCAGTAAGTCATTAGAAAAAACGCCACTCCATCATCCTCGACTGCTTCCTGTCGTCTTCTTCTTCCTGGTTGACGCCTAACATCTAATTGTTGATTTATGTGATGTGTCTGAAGCGAAAAAAAAATGCTTCTATTGCAGTTTTGCCAAATAAACCAATTTGGATACGGCTGATGCCTTCTTTGGATTCCTCATTGTAGTGCAGAAACTTTTTTATCCAAAAAGGTTTTTTCAAAATTAGCGCGTTCCCATTAAGTACATTTATATTCTAAATTTCAAATTGCACAGCCATGTGGTCAACAGAAATGCAGCTGTTGTTGTAGAGCGAGACAATAAGGGAAAAGACTTACAGATGACTACAGCAAATATATATATATATATGTGAAATTCTTTAGTCTCCTCGTCGTCATTGACGACTCCCAGTTGGTTTTTTTTAACACAAAGTACTAGAAGTAGAAACTGTATTGCTGTGGAATTGTCCATGGGATTTGTTGGCATTAAAAAAAAACGCTCAGATTTTCACCTCTCTCTAAATCTTTAAAGCACCAAAGTAAAATGCCAAGAAATCATTTTTATTGATGCATCGTCTTCTTGTTCTCCAAAGGGTTTTTTTTTTTTAGGATTCAAAACAACATTAACTAATAAGTTCATTAATATATAATTGTGTATAAATCTGGCAAAGTGTATATCTTTTCTTTGTCAGCTACTATGCTTTTGATCTGACTGCATTAAATCTACCAGGTTCATATTTCCCAGTCTTGTTGAAAAGAATTATGAATTTTCTTGATTGGGTCTTCAGTGAGTTGGTTATAGTGAAACATAGTGCTAAAGGAAATATAGAGATATGTCACGTTATAATCTATAAACATTCCTTACTGAGCCGATGACCCATCTGAACTAAATTCAAACAGGTTGTGTTGCCACACGGGTACGAAGACAAAACTTACCCCAAAATCAATGTGGCATCTTGACTCCTGCCAAACTGAAGTTCTTTATATATGCATGGATGTAACGCTTTATGGTGTGTCAGAATGTGAAATGTCTTATTTTCTAACGAGGAAAAATATTGTTCGAACAATATCTTTTTTGACATTTGCGCAACAAATTAATATGTCCAATTTCAATGTGAATGGTCTTTGTTATAACATTAGAAATGTACAATGTGACACATTGTTAGAACATGATGGGTGTACCGCAATAGCATGACAGTATGTTGTAAAAACATGGAAAGCTAATTATTTGAATTATTTTCTCTTTATGACATGATTTTGTTTTAATTTGCCTGGTTGGCAGTTTTCCACTTCCACAACTTTGTTTTTTTACATTATAAATTAGTTAAAAGAATTTTGGAGGCATTTTTTTATTTTTTTATTTTTTTGCTGATCCAGTAAAAACTTGCAATCACTGACAAAAAAAAGTTAAGCAACAAGTTGAGCTTTCAGAGGACGTGGAGGGATTTGGATGTAATTCTGCGTACATGCAGACCATATCACATGTGTACACACGTCCTACTTGCAAAACGCTTGATACGTTTTAAACAGACGTGTTTTTTTTTGTTTTTCCAAAAAACAAAAGACAAAATGTCTGTTTGAAAAATTAAAAATGTTGTGCCATTGCTGCACCAACAGGTGGCGACAATGCCAACATTAACAACATCAAAAATTCTAAGACGATGGAGCCCAGTATGGCTCAAGCAGCACTGTGCTGTTTTAGCGCTTAGCATACTTAGCATACTTAGCTTTGCGTAAATAAATGTTTCCAGAAACATGCTAACGTGCTGATTTTCTTGGCTCCTTTGTAAACTTTCAGTTGAATAACGTTAATAATCTGTTTTGCATTGGCATTAGTTTTGGTCATCGACCATTAAAATTTCTTGAATTAGTTCAACGTTTTGATGACCGTAAATGACTTCTTGCGAAAACATAACGCAGTAAGTCGTTCACATGATATAAAAGTTATTTTAATGACGTTTCCTATTTAATTGAAACACCAAAATTGTATTTTTCAATTTTTTTATTTTTTTTTACATTGGCAGAATATTTACAAAATTTTGCCCATATTTGTAATGGAAACACATTTTAAGTATCAACAAAGCCGCATTTAATTTGTTAGCATTAGCTTCTGCTAAATATCACACTGGCATAATGCTTTGCCATTAGCTTCCACTAAATACTGTGTTGGGATAGTGCTTTAGCATTAATGGAGCTAATGCTCAGGATTAGTGCTTTAGGTTTAGCTAACCTTTTAGTTAGCAGTGCCCACTACTGCTACACACCAACACATTGTCTGACTCAACATGCATGTTTCATACACTTTACTGGTCTGCATGTTATTTTTAAGTCAGAAGTGCCAAAATAAGCACCGTGGGTGGGTGGGCGTTCAAAGGTAAGCCGCGACATCAAGGGGATGGAGGTTAGTGTTATGTAACCTTAACACTCACTTGTTGCTTAATGTTGCTCGACGATGTACACTTAAATTAATATCTCATCACAATGACCTGGCAGCAGCTTTTCCTTCCCGAGTCCCTGAATCAAACCAAACATCTTCTGCTTCATCAGCCCCCTGGTTGAGTTTGTGACTCAGTGGGCTTGTTCACCAGAGCCGAGCATTCAGCCAGGCCTGCTGACAGCAGAGCAGAGTTTGTATCCAGCCATCTTCTTTTAAGAGCTGAGATTAGACAGCGCAGTGAAGAATGGGCCAGGTCTGCTGCATCTTTCTTTTTCTTTTTTTTGTTTTTTTGTTTTCTTCTCCGACACAGTTTTTCCTCCTAGTAAATTGGTCTGTGTTTGCCTCGCTCTCTACACCAGTAAAACAACATCTTCCCCTAGAGCTATAGAGGATCTCAATTGGTTCTCCACCCCCTGATGTTGCGCTCCCCCAACTTCCAGTGCTGCAGCTGTTCCACGGTTACCCCTGTGTGATCTTTATTCTCAGCTCGCACAACCGGCGGCTGCTTCTAGGGGAAACTTGCCCTTGAGCAGAGCAGACATTTATCACGCCTCTGATAGCATGTGCCGATCTTCACGTCTTCCCACGGTACAATCTCTGATCTCTGCAAATTTTATTGGGATTTTGAAATGGAGCTCTGGTTTTGAATCTGGACGGTGACGCCACGCAACTGACAGGGAACTGGCAAGTCGATGTTAACTGAAGCGGAGACTGACACAAAGCTGACATAGTTTCCAAAAGTAAAACCAGTCCTGTTTTGTCCACTTTAACCAAACTCTAGTTCGTTTTCCTAGAAAGGTTCAGGTTAAAACATCAAATGGTCCAGTCAAAGGCCAGAACTGAATCCAGTTGAGAATCTGCAGGAAACCTTCAACATTGAATTTCACAGACACTCTTCATCCAATCAATCCAATTAAGATATTTTGCAAAAGAAAAATAGGCAGAAATGTTGGTCTCTAGATTTGACTTAAAGTTGTATTCAACTCTCAAGACAGAAAGCTTGAGCTCCTCATCTCGCTCCGCCTGGTTGCTGAACCACGCCACCAGAGCCAGTGGAGGCTTTCTCCACGTTGTTTAATGATGGATTAGCTTGAACGCCGAAATGACTCGGTGCAATAAAGAGGCAAATGTTTACATGACACCGGCTTTCTTCAGATTTCAGATTCATTCGTGTCACAAATTGGGCAACTGACGTTGCAGGAAGCACAAAAACTAGAGGGCAAAGTATCAAAGATTGAAAAAAATAAAATAAACTTCAGGGAAACAAGTTGTCGCTAAACACGCGGTGACGGTTTTGCAGGCCTGCGCTTCTCTGTCGTGTGTTTCCCCTCGCGGCCTCGGACCGGGCTTCGCTCTGCAAATTCAAACCCCAGCCTCCCTGCTCACTTCCTCCTGACATGCGGTCTCTGAAATGAAATTAGAAAGTCTACCACCTCCCGACAGAGCCTATTGTTTTTTCCTGGAACGACGTTTTTCATTTTAATGAAGGACTCGGTGACCTGCGCCGATCGGATCCCCACTGCCGAGGTTGTGTTGATCTAAATTGGGCCGCCCGCGTGGCGGTTCTGCATGACCGCCGGTCCTTTATTTAGCTATTAACACACAATGTCACTGCATGGCCTGTTACCGCAGGAAGTAAAGCCTCCCTGTGTCTGAGTGCGCCGGCTCTTCTGACGCTTCAGGAAGAAAAATAACCGTCTTGATCTTTATTTGAGATAAGATGCCAAGAAAAAGTAGTTGCACGCTGCAGATTTATAGCCAGATTTACATCCGGGGGGCCGAAGGGGGAGAACAACAAAAGCTGTATAAATTCCTCAACTGCATGTCAGGAAACTGCTGCGCACAGCACTCTCTGCTAGAAAAGCTCGGTCCGTACAGAACCTCCTGCGTGCACGAGTCAGTGGAACATTTGAAATCGTTCCCTCCTCGTGTGTCGGTCAGGGAGAAAGGCGCAGCGGCAGAACAGGCTGTTGTGAACTCTGGAAGCTGATGGATGTGATGATTGGTGTCTGGCTCCAAACGTGAACTTTCCTCCAGCGAAGCATGTTCAGTGAAGCATGGACAAAAGAAAAAAAAAAAAAAAAAGAAGAAGAAAAGGAAAATGGTATTAGCGATTGAAATGGCTCTCCTTTCACGTGTCATGATCTGTGATACAGCTTCCGGCTTTGTGCTTCTGAGTTCGTACATTCTGTCAGATCGCCGGCATGAACGCCAGAGAATTTGGGACTTTTTGAAAAATGCGTTTGAATTGTTTTGTTGTTTTTTTTCTTTGTCTGAATAATAACAAATATACAAATTATCACTTTAATGATCTAAAAAAATGGAACGAAATGGATCCTTGATTTGAATTTGATGTGTTCATTCTGATGTGTAAAGTTTGAACATACAGGCTCAAATATACATATCAACCACAACTAATGGGATTAAATGTGTTCCGATTATCAAACTAACTAAAACCAATGGTTTAAGATTCAACACGTCGCGCTGGATCTTAAATGTACGCATGATGTTTACAAGTAAAAGGGATGCGGTGTTTTGCTACTAAATGTCAACATTATGACAACTGGACAACAGGGTCAGTTTTAGGTCAAAGTTTTATTTAGAAAAATATATACTCACGGAAGCAGGTCAGCTATGCTAGCTTGACTTTGAAAATCCTCACATGTTGATGTGCTGTGGAATTCAGTGCGTTTCGGATGATTAGAAAATAAACAAGGCGATCCACACACCGACTCTCTGACCGATCATCAGTGGAGCAGTGGTTTAAATGAGTTAATCACTTAGTAAGAATCTCAAAATTATGCGAGTAACTGTGTAAGTAACAAGTTCTTTCAGGTCAGTGGGGATGTATTTTGTATAATACTATGCTGAGTTTGGATGTGTGCAGCCAATTGTGATTTTCTAATCATTTCAACCACTCAAAGAGTTTCACACCAGAGTCACATTTATGAGCAAACACACACTTCATACACCAATACACAGTAGGGAGCTTGGGGTTAAGTGCCTTGCCCAGAGGCACACTGACATGTAGAAGGTGGAATTGAATCTTCAGCTTTGTAAGATCAGGCCTCAGTCGTCCTGACTCTGCACTCTGGGGAAAAAAAAAAAAATCAAATCTCTTGAGCTGTGCTATTAAATAAATAAATGTAAAAAAAAACAAAACAAAACAAAAAAAACCCCTGAAATTAATGAGTTTTTCTTAACATTCGGCAAATTTCAATATTATTAAAAAGTTTATTCGTTTCAGTAGGTGAAACACATTTTGATTAACCACACACAGATTGCGTTCGAACCGTCGTTTCTGTTAATTACGATTTTCTGCTCACAGCTACATGAAAACACTTAAGATTAGATTATCATGTCAAACCAATAAAAAACAGCAACAGCGTTCACACGGGAATGTGGGGCTTAATGAAAAGTGTGTTTAATCGTTATTAAAATGTTATTTTCGAACTTCACTTTTAATTTGACTTGCCTCATTGGAATATTCAAATTTATTAAATATGTGTGTTTAATCTGCTCTGCAGCAGCTTTTCTTTACCATGAACTGCTACTTGAAGAGAACTTGTTTCCCCTCATTCTCTCTCTCTCTCTCTGTTTCTTCCTTTTCCTTTTGTTCTCTGGTCCTGTATTGTAAGATGACATATATTTTTTTACACGTATCATTTCAAACTGTTGTACTGTATGTGATATATTTCAAACGGAACTAGATTAAAACGAATGAAGGCTGACTTGGCGTCGTCTTTGTGAGATATTGAGTTTTGTGCCAGGCGCTGGACGCTGCGCAAGCGCCGTTCACACGACCGTAAATCAAGAGATGTTGTCTTTGCCTAGAAACTTTTTCACCTCAGAGTTGGCGGTAGCTATGATCTGCATTTTAATAGCAATGGTGAAAAAAAGAGAGGGAGATTAATGGCATTTAAATCTCCTTTAAACACACAGCCTCCAGAACTCACATCTTGCTGTAGCTAAAAGCAAAAAAAAAAAAAAAATCATACATTATTTATGTCAGTATTCATTTCCCTTCTGGGTTTTTTTTTTTTTTTTCTCTACTGCATCCTTAATGAACGTGTGAGGATCATGCCGGAGGGAGACTGTATTTCTCTTTGTGTATTTGCCAAAAGTGGGGTCATATTTTCTCTTATAAAGTGCAACTGCCATACAACGGCAGTGTTGTTGATAATGTTGTTTATCTGCTATCGGTGTCTTATTCTCCAGCCAGACTCTACGTAGAGGTTGAAGTGCTGAGTCGGGGTTTGACCTGTGTGCGTATCGGCCTGAGCGCTGCAGAATAACGTCCAACACGGTTAAAAACCTTCAATCCAAGAACATTTTACACTTACTACAGAAAACCGTAAAAACTAAATACTGTCCTTAAACTCATACCTGGTTTTCTCATTTATGTCCTCCTGGTGTTTTTTGTTTGTCTGTTGTTGTTTATTTGTAGTCCAGTCACATTGAAGGATTCTGGTTTTCCTTTGTTGGTTGTTTTTTTTTTTGTCCCCAAAACTGAAACTAGTGTTTTGGGTGGTCTTTTCAAGTGTATGCGTTTGTCAACAAAGGAACCAGAAGAGCTAATGGCAGGTGAGTGGATGCAGCAGGGGAAAGGACTGGGTAGAGGCAAAAGAGGAGATGAATATCAGCCGAGAAGGGGAGTGAAATGACCTTGCAGCGAGAAGGTCATGGGTTTGAATCCCATCTTGGTATTTTTCTGCATGGAGTTTTTGCATGTCCTCCTCGTTCACGTATGTGTTCTCTCCGCCTGCCTCATTATTTTATTTTCATAAGATATTGTTATATTTGGAACATGAGGTTGAATCATTGTTATATGTGTGATCATAGTATGATCACTTTCATAGTATTATGTTTATTGTAGTTTATTGATGCTTCACTGACTGTAGGGTTTATTAGCAGCAGCCACAGCTTCTCTTAAAGGGGCAGTGTCATGTATTTCTCAGGCACACAGTGGCATTTTGAAGCACAGTCAAGTAATTGTTACCTTTAGTTATAAATATGCAATATGTCAAATATGACTTGAAAGAAATTTGACTTGGCAATTTAGCACCTTGAAATTGGGCCTCCATCTCTTTAAGAAGCTCCTACTCCTCGTGAAATTATGTGTTCAGGAAGTCATCACAGCATGGTGTCTTTGTTAACACTCCAGCAATGTTTCAACCAGTGTTGCACTTAGAAGTAGTTTGCATAATGAGTTCAGCGGATGCACAGTTCCACCAGATGTTTGCTAATTGCTCCTGGCTAGTCTGAAGGAACTGGGGGGGGGAGAGTCAAAGGGGAAGCTTGGAAATTGCAGCTCTGTGAGGAGGAGCTTTGTCCTCAAAGGCGGAGCTGGACTCACCGAGTCGATTTGCACAGCTGAATGGTTGCTACGGGAGATTAAAGGTTTTCTCAAACATGCATGAAAGCATCAAGCCAACACTCCAGGTACGTTTTTGGTGAGGGAATAAAATTATAACATGATGCAAACCTCAAAAAAAGACAATTTTACATAACACTGCCCATTTCGAGAATGCTGTTTTTTGTTCCAACTATTTAGCAGGATCAGAAAAACACTCACAAAGACAACCAAGGACTCATTATCACTCTGCATAACCGTATTCCAGCAGCGTATCACTGGGGTCCACGAGTCCAAGGTCAGAGAGAAGACTGAATGAAACTCACTGGCTCTGCTGAATAAGAGGTAAGAAAGAGCTCTGTTGATGTTGAAGGAAGACCTTAAAAAGAAAACGAGGACACTTGCCTTTACGCAGAAGAAAGGATTCCTGTTGGATCAGAGGGATCAGCTGGATTAGTGGACACAGGGCGTCGCTTCATGTCGCGTTCTAAGGTGTGGAAAAGGTGACGGTGTCACAAAACACACTTTCACCCCGCAAAAGCATTCAGATTCCAGGCACCCCGCGACCCGGATTGACGACGACGACGACTGACGATTTTCGCAGCACGAAAATTACAAATGTAAAAGACGGCTGAATTTCAAAATGGCTGAGTCTCTTTTAGTCCCCCAGTGAACCTTGGCAATAAAGCAGCAGGAGATTCTCCTAAGTGGAATTCAGACATCATTAAAAGTGCCACAGGCCTCCTGCTGAGACGCATCTGACCGTGTGCTGCGGAAAGGCTGCGGTATTTAAATCCTGATTAACAGAATTCAATGAAGAAGTGGGTACGTTGATATGTCGAGTTTAACTTTTTAACACCCAAAAAGCCTGGGGTGACATTTGTAATGTCAAACGTTTACACCGACCTGTCATAACAGGGAGGAAGTTGGGTTTCATTTTTCTTTTATTTTCACCGTTATTCATTAAGGTCAGAGTTTCAAATGTAATTTAACATTTAGCTACCAAGTTAAACATGTATTTAACAAGGAAAGTATTTAGTTAACCTGTCTTGCTTATTTAGTATATGTAGTCTGTAGTACTTAGCAAGCACATATTTAGTTAATCAACTAAATATTTAGCTCCTACCCCAAAAATAGAGCTAGTAAGCTAAATCCTCAGCATCAAACTAAATGGTTAGTTGGCAAGCTAAATAAGCGCTCCAGCAACATTCTGACCCAATGAGTCTTTGATTAAATGTGATAAATTTCATGGAAAGGCTGGTGACGTATCGTTGTCGTTAAGGAGTGAGGTAACGTTTTCCAATAGTGTTGAATGCACTTTGTCAGGCATTCAGCCACAACGTGAGACCAGGGGAGGATTTCCAACCCATTCAATAAATTTGAGTATTCTTAAAAAGCCTATTAGTCCCAGGAATTTGATCCACGTTGCACAAATGGTTTAGATGGATGTGTGAAAGACGTTATTCCTGTTAACCGTGGTTATTTTTCCTCCTACAGTTAATTAAAATGCAACATTTCAAATTAGAAAATCACATCAGACAAATAACAAAATGTACATATAATTTTAATATGGGTTGAATAAAAAGTATGATTAACGCATGCTTAAATGTTGTCAGTTTTCAAAAGGTACCTTTGATCTGACAAATGAGCCTGAGTGGATGTCAGATTATAATTTATTGAAAATGACAGCAGAAGGGCAGAGGAAGCACCTGCAGCCTCCACACAGGAACAGATTGTTACCTTTACTTTCTTATTTTTAAAACATATATTTCCTAGAAAGGAAAAAAAAAAAAAAAAACCTCACCGCTTCCTTTCATCGTGAATGTTTTTGGTGAGATGATAAAAACCTACAGAAGGATGCGGAGTTGTAGCTAAAACTGAAAACAAGCAAAATAGTTCAAGGTCCAATTTCAGCCTTGCTCAATGGCTAATTGAAAAGTTCACTTGCAGTAGTCCCTTTCCCTCACTCAGGCAGTGGGAATTTGACCAAAGCTCAGAAATGTTCACCAGTGTCAGCAGAGCTCGCATGTCTCCACTGCCGGTCGGGACAGTGTGGGGACAGAACCGTGCGGACAGAACCGTCGGACCGCTCGGGAGCCGGCCGGGCAAACGTCAATCATTCCACGAGTGTGTCCTGCCGCCGTGGAGACTGCTACTGATTGATCCAAGTGTGACCAGCTGGTCAAGAGAAACACTGAGCTGACCTTCTGCAGCTGTGAAATGGATCCGAGAGGCGGAAGGTTCTGGTGTCGTCACATGGTGACAGCTGATGATGGGATGAGTCACTTTTATTTGTGATTTAATGCAGTTCCTGGTAAAACCTGGAAGCCCTGAAACGAATGATGCAGATGATGAACGTTGCTATAGGCAACAAACACGGTCTGTGTTGACGCACAGACAGATTAAAAAAACAAAACTAAAGATTTATTTTTTATTTTTTATATATGTTGATTAAAGGTTTAACAAATCATGTCTTAATAATTACAGTGAAATGTTGAGAACGTTTCGCCAGCTTCGGCTCAGAAAGAAAGGAAACTTGTGTTTGGTTGAATGATTCTTCGTTTTACCAAAGCAATGAGTCGGTCAGAGAGTCTCAAATGTGACCGGCCGCAACAAAACCTGCACAGGATCATTTTCACTTATTTACTGACTCTGAAACCGTTTTGAGGTTTTGGATGATGACGAGACAGAAATACACTTTTGAAAAAGTAAGAAGATGTGATGATTTGAATGTTCTCTTAAAACCAGGTCACGGAAATAACCGGCCTCAAAGATTCAAAGAGTGTTATCCGCAAACCTGATCGACTACCTGATTTGTTGACATTACTTTGCAATAACCTGAACTCCCTGAAGAACTGGCCCCAGTGACTGGTGAGGGGGAAGTCAGGGCCTCTCTGCATCCGCTAGCCGACCCCAGTCAGGACCCAGAAAATAATATTAAATATTAGACAACATTTTCTTTCAAAAAGAAAGTCTGATGTGTATGATTGTTGTATTTTAGGTGTAAGAGTGATTAGATGCAGTAAGTCAGCGCGGGGCGGTAAGCAACAACGGCCCAACTGATGGCAAACATTTCTCCTTTCCATCTGCCTCATGGCGCCCTCAAGCCATGCTAACTTGAGCAGAAAGCCTCATTGCCAGTATTGAAACATTTCTCTGCACTCAGGACCAATAGAAACACAGCTCTGTATGGACAATGCTGCCCAGAAAGCGAGGCTGCCCTGACAGAGCAAAAGCAGAACAATGCTGTCACTCAGTTTGTAGCTGAAGTCTCTTGGAAACTTTGAAGAGTTCCAGCATCCTGTTGCATTTGAAACTTCAGCAGCTTTTTGAGCAAAACTCACAGGGAATGAAACAGGCAAACCCAAGCAGAGAATCGTTACCGACGCAGTTCACCAGCAGGATCAGCCTCAGCCGTCCACCTGCGTCCCGACCATGCATTAATGATGCTGCTGCGCAGAGAGAACACGGTGGACAGAAAATGCAGAAGGTTGTTAGTCTGTCAGTGTGTGTGCCTGTGTGTGTCACAAACTCCTGTATTTTGAGAGAGCAGCAATGGGCCGATACATACATGTGAACCCGATCGCATCTTCTCCATGAAGTGGAGCCACTATTAGTAATTTTTCAAACAGAAAACATCGGAATCGGCCAAAATCGCAATTGGCAGGTAAGGATTTTCACAGTTCATCAGTAGGTCAGATGTTATTTCAAAACTGTTTTATTTTATGGTTTTACATGTTATTTTTTTCATTTGGAATTCACTGAATGAAGGGAATAAATTATAATCCCCAAATCATTTCTGTGTGGAAATTAAAGCTATTATGAAAAATTCTGAACTTAAAAAAAAAACAAAAAAACAAACTTTTATTTTAATTTTCATAGGAACCATTTATATCTGTTCTGTCTTCTAAATACCAGCATAAATAGACGGCATACTTAGATGGTCTGAGTTTGTATGGATCCCAATCACTCAGACATATCGGTGTATGAGTAAACATATGATCCAAACATTCGGTCAGACTCTAATGATAGAACAGATAAAACCAACACACCACGAAGACAAAAACAAGGGTGAGTAGTAAAAAAAGAAAATTGTCAAATTCACTCATGTTTTTTTAAAGGCACAGCTATTTTTCTGATCCACAGGTAACATTTGCTTCAGAATATTCTGAATGGCCCAGCAGGACATAAATCCAGTCAGATAAGAACGTCATTTCAAACCAAATGGCTTCAGGTCATTTAACACACTGGGCATCAATATCGGGGCAGAATAAAAAAAAATAAAAAAAAAGAAGAAGAAGAAGCACATTTCACATGAGTTGAGTAGAGGAACAGTATGGATTGGTTTCACGCTTAATTATGCCAACGTTTGATAATGGCAGCCTTCGCACAGAGACGCTTCCGAGTCCTTGATGGTTTCGTTCCGGTCTCCCCTCCGCCTCCCATCCTTCAAAGTCATCCAGAACCAAACGGAAAGTGGGCTACAAGGAAACTCTGCTCCTCCCAAAACCGTGACCAATCCGCACTGCAGCCCGCAAGGAAGAGTCAGGTGACAAAGAAAGAAAGAGAACGGGAGGGGAAAAAACAACATCCCTTATAAGAGGAGCTGCCCATTGCACGGCAGGGAGGTACTGGCCAATCAATAGCCTGTGAGCGGCGAAGCGCTGGCGCTGCTCGTGAGGGAAACCCCCATGATACCTTGCAGAAATCTGGAGTTCCTCATTTGCCTTTTTTGATCCAGCCTCCCTCGTCTCTTGCAGTCCGTCTCTGCAGAGGGACTTTAATCCTCACTCGTTTGCTCTCGGTCTCCTGAGGAGCTGCTGCAAATCAGACAAACAATAAGCGTGGCCTGTTTGAGTCCTTCCAGAGACGGGAAGAAACCTCGATTCTTCTGGTTCGAGCACAGCACGGCGTCAGCGCCACATCAGAGTCTATCAATGGCCTTTGATTGTGTCGATCGGGTGCTGCTGTGTTGTTCGTGGAGCTTCCAGAACCCGGGCCAAGACGTGGAGCGAACGGCGGCGTTCTGAAGGGGGCTGGAAACAAGTTGGAGGAATTAAAAGTAGCAAAGCTGAAGGGGGCGGGGGGGAAAAGAAGGCCAGGTGAAATGAAGCGGGCGCGGAAGATGAATGACTCATCATAACCCGGCCAAAGACTTATGATTGTGGGTCTGGCGGTGATGGAGGGCGGCCCCTCAGAGATCAGCGGCTCTCGGTCGCTATGGGTGCCGAGGCGCCGGAGCCAGCTGGAGCCAGCGGGTATCGAACGGGCCCTCTCATGAAAAAGGAAAGGGATGTGTTCCTAACCGCCAACACTGAGATGAAAACGGCTGAGGGTCAGGATGAAAGCACGGCGGGCGTTCAATCATCATCATTTTTGGCCAGATGGGAGGAAAGCAGCGAGAATACGGAGACATTTTCACAAGTGCAGAATGTCAAACATGCTGGAAAACGCAACCACACAAGAAATTCTCAAGAAATTGTATATAGTTCTTTGTGAGTAGACGTAGAAAAAGCATATCGGAACTTCTTTTAAAGGGAAAGTATGTGAGATCAACTATTTTGAGCTTTTCATCCCATTACAACGTCATTCCCTCATCAAAACGAATCTCAAGTGTTGCTGTGATTCTTTCATGCGTGTTTGCAAAATCCTTTAATCTCCCATGGCAACATTTCAGGTGTACACAGAATGTCTGGTTGGACCTAGCTCCGCCTTTGAGGACAAAGCTCCTCCTCGTGTTGCGTTTCCCCCTCAGAGACCTACAGTCCCCACAGCTCCCCCACTCAGCTCCTTCAGACTAGCCAGAAGCAATCAGTAAACACCTGGTGGAACTGAGAATCTGCTGATCTCATCACAGGAGGTGCGTCTCGGTGAAACGCTTGTCAAAAGGGTTAGTATAGATGCTGTGACGATTTCCTGAAGGCGGAGCTTCAGAAAGAAACAGGAGTTTTTAAAGATACAGCGGACCAATTTCAAAGGGTAAATTATGACGTGGTATTTCTTTATCAAGTCATAGTTGATATTTATGGCATTTTTATAACAAATGAAGGTAGCACAGTGATTTGAATTAGCTATAAAATAGCACCGAGGGCCTGGAAATGACATAACAAATATACATAATACCAAAATCTGATGGACTAGAACATGGAAGCTTCGGCAAATATTGTGACGTTAGAGTGGTGGGATGCTGACAGACGTCATTCAAACAAGAATTTTAAGTCGTGCATTATTATTTCAGTTATTTCAAACAGGATTAGGTCACATCAACATGGAAAAGGTTTTGAAATGGTGGCGTCAGGAGCAGCTGCAGCCACCATATGCCGCGTCCGATCGCGCGCCTCCACCGCATCCCCGTGGCATTCCCAGGATCCTCCTACAGAAGCGGGATGAAAGGAATGGCACTGCAAGCAAAGTTGAAGTCGTCTCTCGTCTCAAAGTGAATAGCCCCTGCAGCGAATCACTTTAATGGTTCCCAGTTGCTTTTCTTAACAAAGGTATGACCCCTTCACCACCCCTCGCCCTCCAGTCTCTGCCAACACCCTCCCATCTGTCTCTCTCCGCTGCCAGCGAGCAGATCCCACCGGAGGGAGAAGAGCCACCGCCTTTTCTTCGCCAGTCCCCACCCGCCTCCCAGAAAGCCCTCGCTTTCAGATCTGTAATGCTTTTATCCCAACTGGGAGCAAGTGGAAGGGGTAATCAAAATAATTACCTAAGTCTCGTTTCGTCTCACCAGAGATTTGTCTGTTTCCATGTGAGCCTTCCACCAGACTGGAGCAGGTCTGCGTCTCGGGGACATTTTGTGGAACATCACACAGGCAGCAGCTGTCAAAACACGGCACAAGCCGGAACAGAGCGCCAGCGCCTGCCAGCAGGTCTATCACTTGGATACCTTAGACGGAGGATGTGCAGCCACTTACCGAAACAAAGCATAAGCCAATTATTTATTTTCAAGAAGCTCCCGACGCATCGATTTTAACACGTCAGGAGCTTCTCCAGCCATTTAACGGCCACAAACTTTTAAATTGGACATTTAAAAACGAAAGCGTGTTTAAAGTGCGGAGTTCTTTTCTACTCGGCCAACAGAAGCGAGTGCTTAGTGGAACCCCGGCTTTCTGCGTATTAGTTCAATCGAGGTCAGATTGGACTGGCAACATTTGTAGCTTTAACCAGATAACTTGAAATGACATAAACAAGTTTGCTTAATGGAAACATCACAATTTAGAAAAAAAACCTTCGTTTTTCGATGACGGTGGATTTTATTGTCCATATTTGTTTATTTCATGTCACTCAGTGACATGATCAACAACATGATCACAACCGGATGTGATTTTATGTCTTATTTAATGGAAACACAGTGATTTCAAAATTGTGTATTTTTTTTTTTTCATTTGTCATGGAAAAGCAGGTTGTGAGGAGCAGTTTTCAACTTCTACCAGATTCTTAGTCAGTGACGGTCATAGAGTCCGATTTATTTATTTTCCGTATGCACTGTAACGCTGTATCCACTGCCTAAGATCACTTTAATTAGGATAAAACAAGTGAAAAATGCTATGATTGTTTGTTTGTTTTTTTTTTTTGTTATGTCTGCCTTTTCTAAGACTTTGTAATTAGTTGGAGATGTACGCCTGCAGGAAGCAAAGGATGGAAAAAGGCTAATAAAATCCCAGTTAAAACAAAAATAAACTTAAGCAAGGGATATGTGGCAAGAATATGCAGCTGCCCAGCTTATTAAGATTCCTTTCTGACACACCTGGTGTCAGGTCAATGGCCACCGCACCTGTGTTGCATTCAGGACCCCGTTTGCTACTTGTCCTGCTCCGTACTCATGTAACTGGGATTTTGACAGAAAGCTGGGGCTTAAAACAAAACAAGCTCAACAGGAGACTGTCAGGTCCGCTAGAGATTACGCCTGTTACTAAACGTTTTCTGCTTTTCTGCCACACAGTGACAACTACCTCAAAAGAAAGCGTTTCTAAAAACCCGCCAATTGTTGTGAACAGCAGCCCAAATTTTAACAACCCGCCCAAAACCTTTTGTTTTTTTTCTCTTCCCAGCCAAACGTGTTCAAAATCAGCCCAATTGGGTGGAAAGCCGTCCAAACCGGGAAACGCTGCTCCACCAACGCAAACCATCCGATATCCGTCTCCCACAGTGGCTCTCGTGGTGTCAGGCACGTTGTCCAAAAATTGTAAAGGCCTTAATTAAAGATTAATGTCAGTGTTTCTCACACGCGGTGCTTAGATAACTCATCCCCCAGGCCGCCTTCCTGACGAAACCGCCCAGGCTGGACTCCAGATTTCTCGCTTTCTCTTTTTCTCTTCCTCCTTTCAGAACAGAAGTGCCAAGGCGGCGTGCTCAGACAAAGGATGAGCGGCAGCAGCTTTAGCGGGTGTCGGCACGCGGTTGCCACCAGCGTGGGACGAGGCTAAAGAATAATCACGTTCAGGAAAAGTGACACAATCAGGCGGCAGACGGCCCTTCGCCGCGGCTCCCCGTCCCACCGCCCCTGACAACAATTACCCATGCTTGTTCTCTCTCCGGGGCCCGTGTGCTTTGCTGGGGCCCGCCACTCCGCGCAGCCATCGCTGTGCGTAAACGAGCCTTGAACTAGAAGCATCCAGAGACGGAGACGAGTGGCGGGTATTTGCAGGCGGAGGCATTCAGATGCCTACAAACACACATTTCAGCAATTTCCACTAGAAATTGGACATTTGTCCACAACACTGGACAGTGTTGTGGACCACAGTGTTTCTGCCCACAACACGGCTGTTTTGTTTCACCATCTAATGACAGATCCTTCCCTCCATCATGTCAAGGTTGTTTCTTCTGTGATATAAATCCTCAAGGGAAGGCGCGCAGCATCTTGTTCGCAATGAATATCTACAGGCTTCTGACGGGGAATGCTTTGATGGTCTCTGTGCTTCGCTTTTTTTTTTTTTTTTTTTTTTCCCCTCACAGCTCCACTGTGGTCATTTCTAAGTAACTCTTCGCATAACAAAGCTGAACAAGCCCCTCGCGCAGATGAAAACAGGGAATCCCAATGACATCCAGCAAGCTGCGAAATCCAGGGGATAAGAACGTTCAAGCGTGACAATATGGAGTCGAGGCGCCAAGGCAGATGTGCTCCGATTGTTTCTGATTCACTCAGACGTCAGTCGGAACACGTCGCCACCCCGCCCGGCTTTTTGTCAACTTTTTTTTTTGGGGGGGGGGGGGGGGGGGGACTTTAATGCCTTAATTTTGATTAGTTGATTACATTAAATTACGTCGATTTTAACTCTAGTGCCTTTGTATTTACGTGTTTCTGGCGCCCCGTGCATTGCTCCAACGCCTGAACAAGACGTCTATCAGCCGTCTCCTCTGAATTGTGACTATATCTCATGTAGCTGTTTAAATCACTCGCTGCCTCTATTTTTAGTGATGGATCAACTTATTCACGTGTGATTATCAACTTAATTTCTTGTTTAACGGAAACACAGCAATTGTGAAATTGTTTTTTTTTTATTTTTTATTTTTATTTTACATTAGCAGAATATTGACAAAGATTTGCTCGCATTTGTAATGAAAACGCAGCTACTGTCTTTATTAAAGTTCTGCCTGCTGTCTGCGTCTGCCTTCATGATGCTGTTTTGACAAACCTCTACAGGCTTCGTACAAAGGTTGAATTTATAATCAATACTGCGCTAATTCTTGGCGATTAATCACATAAAATCCAGTCCCTCCCCCAAAAAAATGCACTAAAATATGAAATTCCAATGGGTTTCCTGTGAGTTGGTGGTAAAAAAAAAAAAAAAAAAAAAGAGCTTGCCCTCCATAATGGTGACTTAAAGCATGTGTCAGATAATTATAATCCCAATCCTCGAATAGATTGCGTGTGCTTGGGCAGAGAATGACTGTCACAGTCTATAGAAGAGCGCTGTGCCTTGCTGTGGGAGTAACAAAGCTTGACAAGTTGCTTTGCCGTTTCGAAAGGAACAGACAAGGTGGCGTCAATGAGGTCCATCGTTTTCCTTTATGCCTTGGAGCACGTTATTGCTGTTTCAACATTGGCAATTACTGAACAAATAAAAGATAGGCTTTCTTTAATTAACTCAAGAGAAAGTACAAAGAGAAGTTATTGAAAGCTGTTCCTGATTGACAAAGCCATTGTTATTTGTATAGCTGAAGCTTGGGGACTATTCCAGCGGTGGTGGGGGAAAGGCTGCCACCGCCACCTTAAAACTCCAATCCTGCTTTTTGACTTTTGGTTCATGAAAATGTCCTTTAAAAATACAGAAATGTACAACATAGCCATGGTACTCTTTGATTATCTGACTGCAGTCACGTTTCTTCTGCTGATCTACTTGTAAATGAGCTTTTTTTCATCACTGTGCTCTCACTTAGCGTCAGTCATCCTTTCCAAAGGTCTGCGTGCGACGCGAAGTCAAGCTAAGGAGTGATGCACTCATTTGCTGTTCTAGATTTATGCGAAATGAGCAATTGTGGTGTTTGAAAGGTCTTACAATCATTTAAATAAGTGAAACCGTTTATACTGTGCTCATCCTTTTTGGCTTCTGAAGGATCGAAGAGGGAAAGAACAGAAAAACAAATGCACAGCATGTCTGACCACTTCTATTGCGCTCTGGTCAATTCAGTGGCAGCAGAAAAAACAGATTTACGTTCACAAGTGGAGCGTTACGGTGAAAATTATAATGCTCCCCTTGATATACAAACATATATAACTATTTATAAAACTTTATTAGAAATTGCTTTGTATTTATATCAAATGTAATGAATACGCAGACTGAAAAAGGGGCAGGATAAAAGAAGGGAGTAATATATAGAGACAACACTCTGGGATTTAACCACAACATCACTGAAAAGTACAATTAACACAAGATACATTTGGTGCTGACAGCCACAGCACAGTGTAGAGTACATCTGTCAACATCTGAATTGCAGGACCCGAGGCAGACGTGAGGGAGATCGGAAGCACGGGCGTCCAAAGGTCCCCCAGAGCACCGTAGCACTGTGAGGACCACCGCAGGGACAACCGCACGCCCCCAGAGGAGTGCAGAGGAGAGCCCTGGGGGAACCACCCAGCAGATCCAGCCAAGGTCCCAGAGATCCAAGGCCCAAAGGCACACCATCCCCCAGCAGAGGCCTGACAGAGCCAGGGGCCCAGGGCACCAGCAATGCACTGGCAGGTGGTGGCATCAGCCCCCGGAGGTAATGTGAAATTATGTGTCCAAATAGGACCATGATACTTTAGATAGTGATATGTATTTTTTTTTTTTTCTTTCATATATTTGTTGAATCTGTCAGTACAGATAATCTGTGAAGAAAATCTAACTATAAACAACCAATCAGAACCAGGAGGCGGGTCTTACTGCTGTCAATCACATTGTCCCTGCACATTGTACGACCAAACCTGTTGTAGCGAAGGTTTCGAATTGTCTCGTGTGTGCGGCCTCTCCGGTGTAGAAATCCGTCGTCGGACAGTTTCAGGATCTTTCCAGTGGGAGCCAGACGCCTCTCCAACACAGAGCAGGTCCCTGGCAGAGATCTGTCGGCAGCAGCCGGCTCTCACATCTGTTCAGCCGTCATCAAACACAGAGGAACACAGGAGACTTTTCTCCCCCCTCCCTCCACACAGCAATGTTTTCTCACGTGAAAAGGCGCGAGTGCGTGACTTTAAAGTAAAACTAACGGCACATTGTCGAACGCAGAGTATCAAACACAGTGAGAGGACGGGAAGAGAATCAGAGCTGATGGTAAAGAGAGTCGCAAATTGAACAAACTTTGTGATTAATTAAGACATTCATTGATAGTTTTTCTCCAGTCTGGAGGAGTTTTACTGAATGTGCGTCTCCTCGTCATGTTGTGGTTTAGCCGAACTGCAGCGTGTTTAACAGGATCTGATGGAGGAGGTCGTTCGTCTCCGGCATCTTCTAACATTGCTCTGATTTATGAGCGCAGACAGAGGCAGCTCATTTCTGTAATGACCAAAGTAATCTACCGAAACCTGTGCAAATTAGCTCGGGGTCACAAATGAGTTGACCTGTTGATGCTGTAAATGAGTGGTAGTTAATTCACAAGTAACACAAGCACAGAAGAGACGTGGTATGTCTGCACACAGCCTGTCTCAGTGTATAACTTAAGGCAGGCAAACATTAGCCTGGACTAAAAATGATTCGACGAAGCAGCCAGTACAGAACTGGCATGTTAGAAGACTATTTGTTTCTTATTTTCACTGCAAAGTTGAAAAATAAATCAATCTTTGTGGTTTCTGCATGAACACCATGAAGAGCACAGCTCTGTTTTTC
Source organism: Poeciliopsis turrubarensis (assembly GCA_010277015.1). Taxonomy (NCBI): domain Eukaryota; kingdom Metazoa; phylum Chordata; class Actinopteri; order Cyprinodontiformes; family Poeciliidae; genus Poeciliopsis; species Poeciliopsis turrubarensis. The sequence goes on from VMRN01000058.1 coordinate 1,960,938, forward strand.
CATTACAAATGGCGCGACGGATGTAAACAGCTACATGAGATTATATTCCTAGTTCAGCCATGTTGCGAGCGCTCGTCATCTGTCAGCCATCGGCGACGTCGGCGTGTTATTGCGTTAGAGTGACAAGCCCCGCCTACTTTGGGAGCGCCCACTGATGCAGCGTTTTGGGGAAATTGTCGCCTGTGGTGGCGCCGCGCCAGGATCCACTGATATCAGTGGTTGAGTGGCATTAGAGACTTCAGTATCGATCATCTATAGATAGTTTAATGAGGGACCTCCCACCTACTTTCATCTCCTGAGTCACTTCTCCTTTCAAACCGACAGCAAACATCTAAAACCTCCTTCGTGTTGTTCTGTTTGCGTCTCGCGTCGCACTGAGCTGAGAGCGTTATTCTCAGCTTGCATCGACAGCCTCACCTGTGACGGTAAACGTCTTCGACGTGGCTTTCCCTTCACTGCCTTCGCTGCGATGCTGCCCATATGTGAGGCCTAATTACTTTCTGAGCCGCCCCCTCCTCCTCCCACCGGTGCAACAAGGTCGCGCTGCTGACGCCACCTTCCCATTCACACCTTCAGGAGTCACACGTCGAGAGCTAATCTCATTCCTTCACAAACCATTACCTTGATCAGACGGGCTTTTACGCAATTTGCAACGCTGTCCAGATGAGAGAATGACTTTTCTTCAGCGGCAGTGAAACGCGCTCATCAGCATCCCACTGAGAAGCTTCGACCTGTCAGCCAACACGCTCCAACTCTAGATTGGAGTTAAATTGAAGAGGCGTCCGGCTGGAGAAGGGCCAAGACAAGCGGGGCCCGGGCGAGGCAGCAGCGGCAGATGTCGATGAGGGTTTTTAATGGACTTGAATTAATTCGCATCGGGTGTAATTTGTCCCGTGGATGCGGGAGGCATTCTGAGGCCGAACTTTTCCAGGGTCAAGGGAGTCGTCGCGTTGATAGGCATCTGCTGGAGAGGTCGGCAGATTTGTAAAAACTGACAAATCTGGTCGGACGTTGGGGTAGTGATGGATTGCATTACGCCTACGCAAGGCTGGTTGTGTGGCCAGATCAGATCCCTCACATATGTTCGGCCATTTCATCGCCTCCTCCACCAATTCATAACACATCTTTAAAGCTGCAGTATGCAACTTTCATAAAAAAAAAGTTTTCAAAACCATGACAGTATCATGAGAGATGATCTGTGAAAAAAAAAAAAAAAAAAAAAAATCAAGCTTCTCTGCATTCTTCCAGTGCCAACTAGGAACAAGCAATCAGAGCCAGGAGGCGGGGCTTAGTGCTGTCAATCATGACCAGTTGTGTGCGCCTGCCTGTTGTGAATTCCAAGGCTGGTTCATCCAGCCAACGATGATGGTGGATAAACAGTTTTCCTATATCGGTGAGTTGTTTCTCCAGCATTAGCACATTTAGCAGCATGTACGTGAAGATGATCGACAACGCTAACACCCGCCTCCTTGCCCATTTCTTTAGAAGACTGCAGTACATCAGGGAGGAAGTGGAGAAGATTGATCTTTTCACAGACTATTTGTTTCATATTATCCTGTCATGACATGGTGTTAACTCTAGTAAAGAACATACTTTGTTAAAATAAAATTTTCATCCTATAGCGTCGAACATTCCAATCCACAATCTATACATTTATTAGAAGTCCATGTGCTGGATTTTGCAGATGGTTTAGAGAATCAACGTTTACTGTTAACACGCAGAATAGAATTAAAATATTTAGTGCTTGAAGTTGTAGAAAATCTCATCACTATGGAAACAAAACAAATCTGTGGCCTGCCGTACTTTGTTTTCGAAGCAGATTACTTCTTAATGCACCGCCATGCATCACATCTAAAGTGCCTCAGGAAGCTGGAAGAACTTTTTCACAGTTGAGCTCTCTGTGGACTTCATCAGCTGCAAGGTTTCTTCCTCTTCATGTTACAGATCTTTTTCTCCTTCTTTGTTCCTTCTTTGAGGTTTTCCTTCGTGGATTTATAGCCTTTCAAGCATTACATCCTCGAGCTCCAGTGTTCTTTTGGGAGCTTTATTTCAGCAACTATCGGCACCGCGAACTAAAATGACTAGTTGCGTTAACCTTAAAGCACTAATCGTGAACATTAGTTCCGCTCATGCTAAGTAGCTAACGCTAAAGCACTAAATTCAACCAGGTTGATACTCACTAAGTGACTCAAGCAGAGAATGAAGAGTCACTCAAAACTGTTCATGCATATGAATTTTTTTGGATATATTTGTTTAATTAACACCCTGGTTGCTTGTTCATGTAAGTGATATAGTTTTCTCCTCATTTGTTTGTTGTATACGAGCCATTTGCTGAATAATGTAACATAAGGAGAGGAAATGAAATTTTGTGAACCCACTTCAAAATAAGAGCTTCAACATAAACGTCTAATGACTTGAAGAATACAGTCAATGCAAATGTCAAATTTCGTCCAACTAAGATTTTGCAAACCAGTCCAAAGTCCTAAATACAAAAACGTAGCACTGCTATTAGCGTTAGCAGATCAGCAGGAGCGTGTCCACCACCAACAGGCAGTCTCGTCTTTGTTCTTGAAGTGCTGTTCTTTCATGCAAAACCTCTTTTTGTACACTTTGTTCAATAAAGATAAAACGAAAAGTCGTTTCTGTGGATAGAAAAGTCGGCCGTCGAACTCAAACGGCTGCTTGAACTTGAACATCACTAGGAGACACCTTAAAGAAAATTTCCTACTTCTCTTTTTTCTTCTTCTCTGTTGCCATCCTCACACATAAATATGTCCCGGTTGTTAATCCCACCTACAAAGTACAGATTAGTTCACCATTTGTCTGGCTGTGACTCAGTGGCTTGAGGGCCAGAAACCCTCTTTGTGCTTTCCATTGATATTTTCAGTCTTTCTCAGAAAAGAAATGAGACTGACTTTTCTTTTTTATGCCGCACTCGAGCACTGAATAGCTAGCAGATGCCTGGAGACGACGAGGCTGGTGGTTATTTAAAGCCACGCGTGTTTGTTGCAAATGTCCTAGTTAAATATTTCTCCAGGGCTCATCTATTGGTGAATAACATGGACAGTTCAGATGGAGTTCAGCAGCATCCAAACTTAGAGCAGGTGGATCGACTCTTCAGTCACATCAAGCTTCAGTCTGACTTCAGGGGCGTCATATATTGTGGTTATTATGAGCATTATGTGCCGTCTGATGCTATAAATCTGTCACTATATGCACCTTTTACCATTTAAAACCAGCTCTGTTGTTGTTTTAGTTTTTTTTTATATTAAACAATAAGATTATTTAAATAAAAATCTACCTTGATTTGCTCTAAAAAAAAGCAGTAATTTTTGAAATATTAACAGATTCTCTTTAGACTTTTCTGCCCTTATTTTCATTTTGGGATGTGCCGCCATCTGCTGGTCGTGACTCTACAAGCGCAAACATTTGAACTAATTCAATGACTCAGTGATTTTTCTTTCCAAAGATTTCATATTTACTTAAAATGGATTTAATTAAGGTCAAATAAACTGACTATAAATCTAAACTGTTTCATTATTCCGAAGGCATTTGAGGAGTGAATGACGCAGATCAATGGTCCGACGGGAACTGCTGGATTTCCTTAGAAAGAAAACTAAAAAAAACAAAAAAAAAAACAGTTTGAATTATAAACTGTCTGATAACTAGAATCAATTGCAATGTTTGTATGATTGTATTGGATTGACTTTGTTTGTAGAGTGTAGCGAAGTGGTGCTCCGTGAAATGAACTGAATTTGTTTTTCACAAACAAAACTGAGTCCCTGCACACAAAAAGGAAATGTGTAAAAAAAAAAATGTAAAGCAAATATACAAGAGACTCGGGAACTAAAACATAGAGGTGAAAATGTTTTTATCACAAGGGGAAATCACATCTTCACAGTATTTCTTGTATGCAGACTTCTCCAAAACTAAGTTTTTAGTTTGCGTTCAAACTGGAAAGAAATTCCAGCAGGTTTAAAGCTTAAGAATAACTTCTTATCATTACTTTCACTTTAAAAATTTGAATTTACTGAAATGGCAAAATGGCCCTAAATACCTGATAACTGCATACCAATGAAAAATGACTAAATTAATATGCAGATTTTTTAAAAATATTTTGTGAAAACGTAAATAGCAACAACAGTAAAAAGGGGAGAAGAACTTTGCAGTCCTTTTTGTATTATATCAATTGAAAATTTGGATATTAAAACACTGTGGGTTTATCAGCATTGCTATTATTAATTCTAATTTTGATTCATGTTCACTCAAGTTTGTCTTCCAGTCAAGTTCAACCATAAGACGCTGAAAGCAAAAAGTAGATTTGCAGCCACTGCAGCATCAAATGAAGTTGCACAGACATTTAGATTGTTTTCTGCTTGCACCTTTCATCATGTCACAATATAAATCAGGCCACCAGACAAGTGAAGCAACAGCGTCATCCGCTGCCCATGACAGGCATGTGCACAGCTGCATGAAAAAGAATTTGAAAAAAAAAATAAATTTCTGTATGTACAGTACTTATTTTTCAAGCAGTTGTACCAGGCAAAAAGGGGAAGGCTGAATGTATCTGTTGTATAGTCATTCCAGAAGAAAAAACTTGAACTGGGACTCTATTTTAACATTTTTATTGAGTTAACTGCAGGGTTATAATTACCTATTCTATTAGAATCAAAAACTATATATCGATTAAATAAGCAACATTTTCAATTCAAAGCTCCTTTTTGTTGCTAAAATTTAGGCACTTGAGCTCAACAACATCTATATTTACTGTTTTTAATCTTTTATTTTGCTCATTTTACCAACAGATAGGTGCAAAGCTCTATTCTGCCCATTCAGATTTCAGGAGTGTTTCAGGAGTTTAGATAAAAATCTATCTTCAGACTGTGGGTGCTAGCATGTGCTGCTGCTGCATGTTTGGCATTGAGACACTATTTTAGGCTTGGATTGCTTCAGTGTTAGGCTAACTGCTTTTAGCACAACATGAGCACAACAGCAGTCCAATCAGATCGTTTTTGAAGGAAATATTAACCGGCGGTGGCTTAAGAGGAGCAGCTTCGTTGTACATCAGTGTTGTAATTCTGCCTGTGTGTCAGAATTACGGGCGTGCCAGAAACACACGAATAAAAAAGAATCGCGACAGTTGTGTAAAAAAAAATAAAAATAAAAAAAATAAATCAACACTAAAATTTGTGTGATTAATTGACCAAAGTTAACATGTTAAAATCCCAAACCAATAAAAAAAAATAATAACATTTTGATGAATATTTTGAAGTCTAAAATGAACATGACATTGATGGCCTTTGGTCTATGTATACAACTCTCTGACATTAACTTTGTGCTCATCAGATATGTACATCATAAACTGTATGATTTCTTTTTTTAGAGTGAGAGTTCTGGTGAAGCAAAAATGAGGCTGTTCAAAATGCTCCTTTGTGTGTGTGTGTGTGTGTGTGTGTGTGTGTGTGTGTGTGTGTGTGT
>VMRN01000058.1:1966727-2000934 GCA_010277015.1 Poeciliopsis turrubarensis
ACCATTGCAAATACAGACTTCTTTTTTCCTTTTTTTTTTTTTTTTTTGACCTCAGCTGGATCACCTGTGACAACCAACTTAATTATGAGCCAGAACAGAAAGACAAACTGAACACGACGTGTGATGCTAACGGGTGTCAAAGCGCTACTCAAGATAAGTGAACAAAGATGGCCCCCTTACAGATAAAGTATAAGTGAATAAATCAGGCAGGAGAAATCAAATTCAGAAAATTGAGGAAATGAAGCCTGTGCACAGCATGTACCCCAGGGAGCAAAAAGACTTGATATGCAAGGAGAAGTTTGGTTACTAAAGGGTAAAAATAGTCGAACCTGTAATAGCAGATCACGTACATTTGGCTGTACCTTATACGAAGGTGATGAAAAGATTTTTACCCAGAATGCCCTGCACTGTCATACCACTTCCTACTTTTGGAGCGATCTCTGGTCCCCTTGGCATCCCTATGCATGAACTCACACTGCGTCAGAGCTCACCTCAAACAAACCCAGACCTCAGTTTTAAAGCGGACCAGAGTTAACCGTTTCGATCCACACATCAATTACTCATTCACATTTCCTAAAACGAACCGGACTTCTAGGAAATCGAACAAAGGTTCATTTAAGGAGGACTGAACTGGGCTGATGTGAGTGCATACTTTTTGAATGTGAGAGCCTGAGTCCTCATTTCCATTTTCAGATGGTACAGTCATCTCATTCAAATCTGTGTGCAGATTTCATGCCTTCTGCTGACATACGTCTACGCTGTTTGAATCCTGCACCATATGGTAGGAGTTCCTCTTTTTCAGCTCTTTTTTCTCTGCTTGCAGAGTTACTTTTCATCCATCCATAATCGATACCCACTTTATCCTCGTTACAGGGGTGGGGGTGTCGCCCTACGTGACAATGATAACAGTAACGCTTTCATATGTTTGGCTGAAGCTGTCCTGATTGTCCTGCTGTTGCTCCTCATGCTCAAACTTCTTCTTCTCTTGTGTAAAACAAAGATACCAATGATGTCTCTGTTGACTAAAATTGACATGAGGCATTGTTCCAGCCAACAGACACATCACTGCCTTCTGTCTTCTCAGAGAGTGCAACTTTAAAACCATAATCCTCATGAGGGAAGGTGTGTTGTGCCCTTGAAGTTCACTCCAAAAAGACTCACAGAGAGGCGAAAGTTTCACACTCTAAGAACAGGAAGTTTGAGCGTGAGAAGCGGGATTCTAGCAGAGGCAGAAAATATTCTAAAAAGTGAGTTGGGCTAACAGGAAGCCACTGGCAACGCTAAGGCGCGACGCCAAGAAGGTAGTTAGCCGCAGCTAATGCTAACACACTGACTTTAATTCAAATTATATCTGCCGTTGAAAGAGAAATTAAATTTTAGCAATATAATTTACGTATTCTATAATCCCCCAAGATATTATTTTTATGTTTGCATCTTGTTCTTTAGTTCTTTTATGTTTCTTGTTTGTTCGCGGGAAAAAAGAGAAACAATGAGAGGGAATGGTTCAAAACAAGAGCATGAATATGAACTCGAAGAACTTTTAGCAGTCGATAAGAAACTTAAAAGCAGATGTAGAACTTCATTCAGCTGAAGGCTCATAACAACCAGAAAGGTAAATTATCACTTCATGTGGGAAGTGAGCTAAATGTGCGAAATGTTTTCAAAGATTGGCAATTTTGCCAAAAGAAGAAGTTAGCTTTGCTTTTAGCGGACGTGAGCTACACCGTGGGCGCAATCAGACCGCACCAAACTAAAAAGATAAAAGACCGCTTTTGGTCTGGACCTATCGTGAAAACACCAGGAGTTTCACTGAAGCACAATCATGTTTTTTAAAATACTGAAAAAATTTCCACTGAAGATTTGTGACGAAACAAATTTTCTTTCAAGGATACTCTCAATTCAATAATACTCTGGCTATTTTGAAAAAGAAGAAGAAGAAAGAAGCTATAGACCAACGTCAAAAGACTTGCAGATTATTAAAGCAACGATGTGTTTTGTCATCTCCTGTATGCAGACGACTTGTATCGGATTCATACAAGAAAGGACAAACGTAGAAGTCTGTTGGGTGTTTATTCTCTGCAGGGACGAAACAAGCCTCACACTAACAAGAGCGAGACAAATAAAGACACTGTGTTCGTGTTTGCTGTGCATCGCATTGAACAAGAGCACAAATGTCCAGGTCAGGCTAGCTTTTTATTAGCAATCCTTCAATCGCTTTAAAAACATAGGACAATCTTTTACGTTGCAGTGGAGGAACAGATGAATGAATTCGGCTCCTCAGAGAAAACACAATGTGTACGATGCTTCAGTGGTTTTATTGTCAGCAGCAGCATGACGACAGGCCTCGGCGCTGAACGTACAATCGCAGGTTCTTACTGGAGCAAACAAACAAACAAACAAACAAACAAACAAACAAAAAAACGAACAAACTCTGCAGCCAGAAGGAACGAGCGACGGCCGTCAGTAAACCGAGCTCCGCTTTAAGATGTAAGGCCTCCGCGACTTGGCATTGTGGGCAACTTGCCTCTTCAGGATGTAGGGGGATTTTCGTTTGAGCGGCGCGTCGCCGTTCTCCTCTGAATATTCCACGGAGTCTCGGAGTAGCTGTGAGGAGCAGAGGAGAGATGGGGGGTGGGGAGGGGAGGACATGGGTTTTGTTGCTCAGAGGCAGTGTAATGTGTTGCTGAGCTGGCGTTCACTGTGATTAGAGGAGTGTACTTGCTCTGCACGTTCATGCATGGTGAAACAGGTGCTAATCTGCCGCCGCGCTGTTAACGTTTCAAGAAAAAAAAACACAGAGGAAAAAAGAGGGAGTAAAGCCTCTTTGAGAGGAGGATGACGGAGGAGAAGACAGAGTGAGAGGTGTGTTTACAAGTGTTAGCTGTTTTCAAAACTATGTATTTGTGTCTGAATGTGTGTCGGCATGGTGCGTCGTTGTGTGTTCAGGGGATTTCATATCAGCTGAAGCAGACTCTTATTGGATTAGCTGGGTTAGTTTTTTTTGTGGCAGTTGAAGCTGCACTAACTTTTTTTTTTTTTTTTTTAGTGAAGTTTCTTTTTTTTTTTTTACATATTTGTTAAAACGATCACAATGAGACAAATAATCTGTGAAAAGGTCGATCTCAAAAATAATCAATCAGAGCCAGGAGGCGGGACTTAGCGTTGTCAATCAAGCTCATGTACTTGCAGCTCATCTTGCCAACATGAAACAACTCATCGTTACAGGATCATGCTTATCCGCCTTGCTAACTAGCCTAGCATTCATGACAGGCTAGCTGCAGCATAGCAGAGAGCAAAGCGAAGGGTGACTAACAGTGCTATAACCTGCCTCCTGGCTCTGATTGGTTGTTTCTAGTTAGCACTGGGAGAAGAAAAAAAAGTTTGGTATGAGGCAGATTATCTGTTTCACACCATATTGTCATAATATAGTGACAGTATCAGCAAATTTAAAAAATTGTTTATAAAAGTTAATGTACTATGTGAACGTGTTGCTTCATACTGCAATTTTGACTTGACTATAAGAGAGAATAATTTGGCTATTTGAAAATATTCCAACTCTAGACTTTTGCACATTTTTTTATATTAATCTAAAATTTTTGAGGGTTTACAAGCATTTCTTTTACTTTTCAAACTCAGAAATTTCCATTTTTATTTATTTATTTATTTTTTTATTGAAAGTTTGCTCTCTAAAGTTAGGTGTTTGGGGGGCAGAAATGTACTGCTTTTTAATTTTCTATCCTCAATTGCCTTTATAAGTCATTGTATGCCATGGCTTCTACAGTAGACAACAATAGAATAAAAATCACCTGAATTTTTGTAACATTATCAGCAGCCCCCATCTGACCCCCACCCTCTACTACCTGATGTACACACGTCCCTGCACAGCTGCCGGATTCAGAAGGAAAACAAGGCAGCAGGTTTTACATTGAAATACGCTCAAACGACGACGATTCTGAATTTGTGCAGATGTGTGTGTGTTTGTTGAGATGTGTGTGTGTGTGTGTGTGTGTGTGTGCGTGTGCGTGTGTGTGTGTGTGTGTGTGTGTGTGTGTGCCTCTCACCCTCTCCTCCCGGCTCTGCAGCGCTCTGCAGATGTGTTGGAGGCTGTACAGCTCCTCCAGCAGCGGGAGGCTCCCTTCCCTCAGCGCGGGAGCCTCTGCCTCCTCCTCGTCGTCCTGCTCGCCGCTCCACGCCTCCTGTCTCAGGCCGCCCACCAGCCGGCACAGGTTGGTCAACGACACGTGCCAGTAGGGGGCGCTCTGCCTGTTGTGTTTTATCTGCAACGGAAAGAGAAGAACGGGGGCGGTCGGGAAAGGGATTCGCTTTCAAAAGCTCAGAGCAAATTAGATCCGGGTTTGGAGCGTAGGATGGAGGAGTCGAGTCCACGTTGAAGTTGAAAGAGTCCGACAAAATAAAAAAAAAACCCAACTTCGAGTCTAGCCCGGCGGCAGGGGCGGGCACAGAGTCAGCAGAACCGTACCCCCTTTACCCCTTCTACCCCCTTTACTGGACTGGAAGCTGTTTGTTGTTTTTACCTTAAAGTGGCCAACTCTCTGTTCCTACGTTGATCTGATACAGTAGAGGTTTCCGCACTTTCCACATCTGTGCCTTCTGTTTCTTTTTTCCGCAGTTAAAGCTGTTTAATCCGTTATTAACACGGGGGTACCCGTTTTTCCGAGCCACCTTTAAACGCGACATGAGCCCCCAGACGCTCGCGCTGGGTTTACCTGTGCGGCAGCTTGTTAACTAGCATCCTGCAGGCTACTGATGCTGTTATCTATGTTCAAACGTGGGTGGTACTTTTGTTACATTCACTTGAGTAACTTTTTTGTATAAAAAGGTACTTATAAGACTAGTTTTACTGGACCTCACCTTTTTCTTTTACTTGTTCAATATTATTGTTGCTACATAGATTCATTTTGCACCCCCATGTTGAACTTGTCTGCAGCCCGGGCTGCTTTGAGTAATAAGTTTTACAAATCGGATTCAGGTAAAAATAGAATCAGCCTAATGCAGAGTAATCCAATGTTCTTGTTTGAATTTCCATCATGCTGCCTCTTGTTAGCCTAACCCTAGATATCCAGAAGACACCCTCAAATGCACAAACTGACTCCTAATGTCAATAAAATTTTTACGATTAGGTGCTAAATGTCTTAAGCTCTTTCAAACTCAACCCACCTCCTGTATCATGTATTTTAAAGATCCTAGCTGAAATCTGGTGAGCAGTGCAAGAAATGAAAGGGGCAAAATGAACTGAAGTTTCTCCTCTGTTTCATGAGAGCTTCAATAAATATCAATAAATTCGCAAATATGCCTTAATGCAGTTACTTTTTTTTAGTTTAGTAAATCCGACCTCTTTATTTAAATGGTGTCTTTAAGAAACCAGTTGAAAAATAGGAATGCTTTTTATTAGCAGTATTTGTGTTTATTGGGCGTTGAATGTTTGTGCCATGCAGTCATAACTAAACGTACAAACCTGAAAAACCCGCAAAAGATACTTTTATTGTTATCACAATAGTACCACAAAATATAGTGATAACATTTTAAGTCAGATGTAAAAGTTTGACTTAAGTTTTTAATTATTACCATTTTAGTAACGTCACAAACTGTTAAACTTTATCCTTTGGCTTGGATGTAGCTTTGTAGATTGTAAATTAATATGTAGGTAAATAACATACGGGTTGAGAAATGTTAAACGTATGCTAATATCTCGTCCATTAACCACTAAATAAATGTTCTACTAGCTTAGTTTTGTTTTATGGGTAGGACGTTAATTTTTTACATTGGGATTTTTCTGTTTGCTAAGTAGAAGATAACGAGTTCTCAAAGAAACAAAGAGCTGCCGACATTTGGAAATCAATCAAAGACTTACACAGCTCCAGGTTGGTTAAATGTACAGACAGACTGAGGTCCTGTGAGGCCATGTGTGTGTTGTTGAGACATTTTGTTTCTTTCTTTCTTTTTAAAGGGCAGCCACAACAAAATCGCCATCATTTCAACAACAGAAACCAACGAAAGATGAGCCGAGGACAATGGGAGACAAGTCAGTCTGAGGTAAGCGCATTTTACATTACAGTGACACGTTCTGATCAGAGACTGGCTCTTTTATCTCATCAGCGGGTTATTCAGACTGAATGATCACCAATATCGTTTAAATGGAGAGTGACAGCATCCTCTCTTTACACTGGTTCTCCTTCCAGCTTCTCGAGCACTCTATCAGTCATCCGACAACTTAGAATCACGATCATCACCTCTGAGCACACGCCGAGAATCGGCAGCAATGAATCACACGGCTGATTTGTCACCGTCACGTCTCCGTGCGAGCGGCCCGGTTATTTATCAGGCAGAGAAAAAAAAAGCAGGATTTGATGTCGTTAGGAAGCTGTCAGCTCCATCTGAATCCCATTAGCCAGTCTCTGCGTCTTTACACTTCCTCTCATAAAGAGTTATTCTCTCATTGACTGGATTACAGGTGGGCGAATCGATCCAAAGTATTGGTAAGGTCAATACCAAGCTAATATCAGCATCAGATCGTTATTAAAGTGATAAAATCGATGCTTCGGTTTCAGATTCCCTCTTGAAATTTTCTTTTCTTTTCGTATTGTGGCTTCTCAGTGCTACCTCAAAAGAAATTTTGTTTTGATTATCTCTCAAATCATATATTTTTTTGTACTTTGTTTAGGAAAAATGTGCACAAAATTGTGTTTACTGGGCGTTGAGCGTTGATAAATTTCGATCATACATCATGTTAATATGCTATGAGATGATTTTGTAGACACCTATGAAATTTGTTATAGGTGTGTGAAATTCTGCCCTTGGTTTAAATAAAATAATTCAAAGCAAACACTGGAAAAACACCAATAATTAAAAAATTTTATGCTATGTTAAACTTAAATAATAAAAAATATTGTTATTAGAATTGGATCTACACTAGTGGAATCAAGACTAGTGTGGTAAGATCGATGCTCTACGTTCAGATTCCCTCTTGAATTTTTATCTTAGTATTGTAAGTTTCTCAGCTCTATGGCAATAAAATTTGCTATGTTATTTAGGAAAAAACTAACATTTTTGTTTTTCTATTGATTCTGTTTGTCATGTTAATGTGTTATTAAATTATTTTGTAGACACCTACAGACTTTGTGCAAATTCTTTCCTGGTTTCTTCCAAAATAATTGAAGCACAAAAGCGTCAGCAGTTGGATGATTTATTAAATGTCAGCAAAAAGTAATGGTATCATTATCGGTATTGGTATTGACACTATCATCTTAGATCGATACGTAAATTTCATTTTTATTTTAGTAAACACCTATAAACTTTGTTGGAATTACCCCACAGGCTTTAATGAAATAATTTAAAGGAAAAAACACAAAACGTCTATAGGTCCGAAGTTTGACGATATATCACATTGAAATAATAAATGTATCAGTATCAGTATTGGCGATACTGTCCGTGTATTTACCAAAATACGCAGTATCACATACAAACCTCTAATGATCAAGATAATGTGGTAAAAGTCCAAAAATAACAAGTCATTCACTTTTCTTCTCTTTCTCAAAGAGTGAAATTTCTCACTGTGAAGCTGAAAACATTCTCACTCCACAGTACACAAGGAGCCGTCAGTGCTCTCTTTTGATTGATTATTTTTCACCCACTCAGTCTGAACGTTGGTAGGTGGGGCAGGGATTTCCACTGCAGGCTTTTATGAAAGGACACCTGGTTGGCCAGTGCGGGTGAAGGTGGGAGGTCACTAAAAACACCCGGCGCTCTTTGGAGACCGGCTCTCTGATGCTGCAGGAGTGAAAAATGAAAAAAGAGAGAACCTACCTTAGAGGTGAAGAGGCTGGTGAGGAGCTCCTCAGCGAGCGCTCGCTGCTCCTGCTCTACATCTGACACAGAAACAGGATGAGAAAACCATCCAGCCACCAGGGAAGTGTGTGTTACAAGACAGGATTGTTTTAAATCATGATCATTTATATGTAACTCAGAGTTTTTTTCCTCCTTGAGGAAGTTAATGCACCTCGACAACAGTTTAACATTGGCTGGAGGCGACATCAGCCTTCCAGCAGGTCATTTCATGTCCAGCTGCTTCATCAGGGCCGATATGTAACATAATTAGGAAAAAGCTCATTTATGAATGTCTAGGTTAAAACCACATATTCAAGATTACTCTACAAAACTGGATTTTGAAGCATTAGCAACATTACTCACTAGAATTGTCTCAATTCAGGATATTAGTCCTTGAATTTAATGTTCAGTAACACTCCAACTGCTTCATTTTGGTAGCAAATCTTACAGAACCATGTGGATGAGAAGTGAGCTGGTATTCTCAAGAATTTGGTTCAAAATTGTGTCCAAATTTAGCTGGTTGGGAAGCAACATTTAGGGTTTAGCCAGCTGATACAGTGTCTCACACAAGTATTCATACTCTTTTGAATTTTTTGCATATATTATCACAGTAAGACCACATTCCCAAATATGTTTCATTGGAATTTAATGTGGAAAAAACATCACAAAGTGGTAAACAATTTGAAGTAGAAAGAAAATTATGCATGATTAAAATGTTCTTTATTTCATAACCCCAGATTGATGGATTATGAAAATTTTGCCTCCAAAAATATGAATAAGGGAAATAAGGGAAAAGGTTTGAATCTCTGCTGAATTTAAGTTTTTGTCACAGGTGTTTTATGCCTTCATCACAAACTAATTACAATTTAATTTTCTTTTTCACAAACAAAATGACTTGTTTACATTTTACTAGTCACAGTTCTGCTCCCAGTTGGAACCAAGCAAAAACCTGTTTGTGTATAATAATAACCGAAGCTGGGAAACTATTAATCTACTTAAACTTTTAGTAAAAAACTCCTTATATGATAAGAAGTTTTAAATATTATTCTTTTGAGTTCTTTCATTTGATAAGTTATAAAAGGGAAAATCTTACCTGTCGCTGTCAATGTAAAATAATAGAAGTGGAAATGAAATTAATTTATGTAACTTCATCTTTGAGATTAATTTTACAAATTTAATAATTTAGTTGCAGACATTGGAAAATTTTCCTACAGATTTAGATAAATAACTAAATTTTGTTCCAAATAGTGGATTCTTAAAAACTTGTCAAATTAATTACATTTTTCAGCAAACAAACATTCAAAATTGACACAATTCATCTTGAGAAGCATCTGATATCATGCACCTGTTGAACGCTCTAAATCAGGTGAACCCGGGGAGAAAACATATATTTTAGTAGCATCTATGAAACCAAACATCTCCTGTTTGGTCCAGCAGATGAAACGATGCGGTGCCTGCTGCTTACCTGTGCAGAGCGCGCCGCATGGGAAACAGAGGAGGAGCACACAAGCCAACTGCGCCTGCATCTTGACGACAAAATGAGAAAAGGTGTGAAACAAAAGGGGGGCTTCCGCAGTGAGGAGTTCACCTGAGGACGAGCCTAGTCCATAAGGTTAAGGGTCAGAGCGCTACTGAAGTGGCTGGAGACGCTGCTGCTGCTGCTGCTTCTTTTTTTGCCCTTATTTTTTCCTCCTCAATGTCTGAGATGGTTGTCAGAGCTTCCTGGTTGGATGTGAAGTGCAGTGGGCTCCATTCCCTCCGTATATAAGAGCCCGTGTGATGTCAGAGCGTGGGTCTCTTTCCCCCCGCCCCTCCCCCTCCAGATTGTCTCCCTCCATCCATGTCGCTGCGTCTCGCCGGTCGTCACTCTGGCATCACGGGGCAGAAAGGGTTTTTGCGTCACGCCTCGGCAGATTTTTGGGGTTTTTTTTTTCACATCTTCAATGAAAGAGGTTAGCTGTACTTTGGTCTCTTAGTGGTGGATGGTGACGCACAGATCACCGTTTCTGTCACCGTTTGAAAGAAAAAATGCACAAAACAAAGCATTGTTCTCTGTTAATTGCCGGACGAGTTTGAAACAAGTTGAGCAGGCGGTTCTGGGCCGGTCTCTGCGTAACGCTTCACTCGTCACTCAGGGATTCACGTAATAATTCACTTATCTTGTTAGAAAAGTTTGTAGACTTTTCTAACAAGTTTCTAAGAATGCCAAGAATGTACAACATTCCTAGCATTTTTTAAAGTGCTAATATATTATGGGTGCACCAAGAATCGGCCGCCGGATTTATCAATAATGATTTTCTTAATTTTGGTGGATCCATCTGTGATGTTTGGTTATTTTGAATAACCAAACAAAACCACCTCCAGTGTTAAATGTTTGTTGGAATTTAAAGTTTGTTGATCTTTGAGAGTGTGTAATTGCATTATTGTGATAATATTAATAATAATGGTTATTATTATTATTATTGTTATCAATATTATGCCATTATCATTATATTACTTGAAAATGATCTCAAAGCAACAACATTATCGTTTCTTGCAATAAGTTCTGGGATGATAGATTTATCATCCAGCAAAATATGTAATTGTGACAGGTCTGGTTCTGTACCAGCAGCTCTGTAGCAGCAGGTGGGTTTGTGTTTTATTGTTGTGGAGCCTTTGGGGTGTGTGTAAACACACTGCTGATGCTGCTAATCGATCTGGGCACTAAAGGGCTTCCCGAGTCATTTACACGTCATAATTCCGAGGTTTAAAGATTACTCATAATTGGAAAACACTCAAGACGGTTCCCTAGTACGAAGGAAATAGCAAACAGGGACCAGAATACATGAATAGCATCTTAGTCTACGTTCACACACAAGGCAAATGTGACCCAAACCTGCTTTTTTTTGCCCCGCTGACCAGTCTGGACGGCCAAGTTATGATCATTTGAGCCCAAAAATAGCAGATTTGTATCACTACAAATGGTACATCAAATACGTATTTGATTGTCTTCAAACCTTTACGTCATTTATGTGAGAAAACATCATAATTCTGCACCAAACCTGGTAAATCTGGACGTAAACAATGGCTGAAAATTCTAATTATGAACTTATGAAAGAAGTCTCCATCTCTCCACCACTCTTAGCTCCGCCTACCAATGCTTTAAACTGAGTTTTTACACCTGTTCAAATAAATGAATTTATTTCTATTTACCACCAAATTACAACACAGGGCTACTTTAAAAAAATAACAATGTTTAAGAGAAAGACAGTTACATGGAACACTCTTTGAACCAATGCATTAGGGGTTTTTTGTTTTGTTTTGTTACATCCCTTCATCCTCCTACCGCTTCCTGTCGTCTTCTTTTTTCTCTTTTCCGCCGGTAGTAACATCCGGTTGTTGATCACAGACTCCTGTGACTCCAGGTTTTGCGAAATCCACTCATTTCGATGCAGCTTAAAAACAACTTCATCCTATTACGACCATTTTGGTTAAAAAAAAAAAAAAAAACGTGAGTTTTTGCAAAATGAGCATGTTTCTGTAAAATGGATGTATTTTCTCAAGTACAGTTTGCGCAATCATGGTAAATGAAAACAGCTGGAGACCCAGCATACTTCCTGCTCCACTTAACATATATATTCATTAGAAGTTTCTTTGGGGTTTATTATTTCAAACGTAATGGAGACGGAAGAGCAGCAGTTTACTCATGTGTTGTTCACTGTGTGTGTCTTGTCCTGTGTCTGGGAGAGACTTTCATCAGCTGGTCTGGTTGAGCTTTAAAATGTCCAACAAAAATAACGTCAAAAGAAACAAAGGACAAGAAGAGACGTTTTCCTGCTGCAGCGTAAGAGTGGCGGATCTGGTTCAGCGTCTCCACCTGCGGCGGCTCCCACAGGTGGAAGGGGGCAGAGTTGGACCAGAGTTTCTCAGGAAACGCCTCCCTCGGTTGGGGGCGGACAGAGTTGCAGTCGGGACGCTCCTGCAAAACTTTTTTTTTTTTTCTCTCCCCATCTGAAACATTCCAGCACAGCGCAGTCAGTGAGCGTCCTGCCATGCCGCTGGGACCGTAGCGCGTTTTTGGATCGCCGGGACCGTCTTGGCTGGCCGTCCGTCCGTTTCCCCGCCCGTCCGCTCTGTCGCGTTCCAGAGTCATGGCTCCGTTTGGAAAGAACTTCCTGAAAGCTCGACTGAAGAACAGGTAATGGTCGGAGGGTTTACTCGAAACCGGCCAAGTGCGTGTTCTCCGGTGCAGGGAGAAGGCGCGCCTGTGCGCGGAGCCGGATTAAGCGGCGCGCGGTGCGCGTCGGATTTTTGCAGCTTCAGGAACAAAGCGGGTTTAAGCTGCTGTTCATGTGTACCTTAGGAAGCAATATAACAGAGTTAAACAGATGTATCTAATCCCGTTTATGACACATCATAAACTTCTGAGGATTATTCTGCAATGTTGACTCCAACCCGCAGATTTCACTGTAAATCCTGAGGTGCGTGTGTAACATTTTCATTGGAAATAGCAGGAGTTCTGACACATTTGGAGAGGGATAGGGATGGTTTAGTTTTGCTGTCACCTCTCAGTCCTCAGAAATTATGATCTTACCTTTGACCTTCTCCTGCTCTGTAATCACAGCAACCTTTTCTGTCAAAACCGCGTTTAGAAAATATGCTTCAGCTTCTGCAGTGCAGCATGAAACACTCTTGTTTTATTCAGTTTTCTGCAGCAGTTTGGAAAACACCCGTCTGAGGCTTCTGATCCATCTGTCTCCTGGCAGAGGGCCAGTCGTGTGTCTTGAAGCTGCAAATACAAGGTTTGCTCAGTGGTAACTTCTGTGTGCTCGGATGATAATGTAACTTTAGTTTTCCTTGCACTGTGTTTTAACGTTCAGCAGGGGTTCAATTCTAACATTTCATAATTAACTTGGAAAAAATGCTGAGTGGTGCTTAACAGAAAACGTTGATTCAGTCAGTTGTTCTTCGTTTTTGCAGTGCTGCGCGGAGAACTGCGAGTTGCATCATTTTTGAGAAAAGTTTCTGTCTTGGAGCAAGAATTGAAGTTTCTATCCAGTAGTACATAGCAGTAGTTAGCTTAGCAACAGTAGGACTTCTAATGTCAGACTCACTTAGCAATCTGAGCTATTAATACTGAAGTAGAAGTTGGGTTAATCCATACCAATTTTGCTTACTTGATTTTTTTTGTCAGTATTTATTAAAAATGAGACAGTGCAACATTAATGAATGTGATTAAAGTTTGGAGACTGTCTTTGCAGCCTGAAGCCATAACTAAAGGGCTAATGCCAATATGTGTAATAAGACTTTTACTTACAAACAATTTAAAAAGCAACATTTCAAAATGATTTTCTTGTTGCCTTCGTCCACATAAAGTGTAAAAAATGATTATAACTAGCACTTCTAAGTGCTAACTACTTAGCAAGTTATAGGCTAAAGTTAGCTTAAGTGGATAAACTTTTTCTGTAGTCTTAACTAAAGTCGCTAACGCAATCTATAAACAATGACGTTATTATACAGCATGTTGCATCGTCTATTGCATGTTAATCTGTGAATATTAGTGAAGTCTGATCAGGTTAATTTTGGTTGACCTTTTTTTTATCCATCACTGTGCTTTGGCTCATCCAAAAAATATTATTAGTATTTAATCTACCTTTGGGACCAAAGAACTTTTGAATTTGAAATATCTGCAGACTCCACACATCCTGGACACAAACTGTTTGAGGTTGGTGCTATTTGCAAAAAAAACAGCCTCAACAAG
The DNA here is from genome assembly GCA_010277015.1 of Poeciliopsis turrubarensis. Lineage (NCBI taxonomy): Eukaryota > Metazoa > Chordata > Actinopteri > Cyprinodontiformes > Poeciliidae > Poeciliopsis > Poeciliopsis turrubarensis. The sequence goes on from VMRN01000058.1 coordinate 1,980,313, forward strand.
CACACAAACTTACCAAAAAAAATGCAGATTCTGATTCCAATTCAAGTGGGACCTTCTCAAGTCTCTTTTTAACCCAAAAGTGCAAACCTCAGCGTTTGGGTTAAAGGGAAGAATGCAGCAGTTTATTTTGTCTGTGGGTCATCATTCAAACTCTTCTAGAAACTGTTCTGGCAAGTCAGATTCTGAGAGAGGGGGAGTGAATTTTCATTAGCTCTACTTATCAGAAACTTTAATCACCTCCAAAGTCAACAAAGATATAAAGCGGGCTATTATGTTTAATTGCCGCTAAACGCTTTGACAGTGGCACCATCACTAGCCTGGATTTGTTTTTAGATCTCTTCAAGCTCTCCACAGCCTTTGATAACTTCAGACAGTCAGACTAAAGTCGTCTCTGGTCGCTGTCTTACGTTAGTGTGTCTGCCGCTCGGTGTGCGAGTGTGTGTGCTTTGCTCGGTAATTACAATTGTAGCACCTATAATTATGTGAAGCGTGTAGATCTGCAGATATGTCAGACGTTTGATTACAGAGACTGGCTCAAACTCGCACTGAGATGCTGTGCCGAGCTGTGAAACATTAAAACCTGTCAGAGGATGAAATGCGTTGGCTTCGATTCTCTCAGCCTCTTTGTAGCTGACAGGAGAGTCGTTGGTGTTTCGCAGAGAGCATATTCTGAAGCGGCTGCCGTCCAACATGAAAACAAAACAATTTAATGTCTTCAATCAATCTGTTCTCAGGAGCTGATTTCCTTTGAATTGTTAAGCGACTTGTTTAACAACCCTGCTTATCGGTTCCAGAGATTTGGATACGCTCTGTGTTTGGCTTTAGAAAGTATCCAAAATGGCGTCGCGGCAGAAGAGGTCTAGAATATGGTTACGTTTTACCCCCCAAAAAGACTGAATTAGGGGCCCGTTGCAACATGTTCAGAACGTTAATAAAAAAGAACATCCTCAAACAGTTTTTTCACCAATGTAAAGTGTTTAGTACGTTCCAGGTATCGTCAAACTCCTCTACGTCCTGGTTATTGTAATGTTAGCACCGTGAATGATCTTCATCTCATATTAACATTTCCAGTCATATTCAGTAAAGCAGAATATATTTTCTGATGTTATAAACATACTTCCATTAGACCCAAAGGCTGATCTTGCCGGCCAGTGAGAAATGTGGCTAAAAGCATCTGGTGGGTTCAGCACTCTGCCGTACCCAAGGCCAATTAGCTGCCAAAACAGCTCGCAGAAGGTAACAAATAAAAAGACGCTATTTGCACTGGGTGAATCGGGGGAAGCAATTTATCTTTCATCCAAGGAAAACCTAATTTGGAGATTCAGAGATGAGGAGGCCAGTGCAGCAGGTTTGGTGGAGGGGAGGCTCGCAGAGGCGAGGGTTTGTGTTGTGTCTGGTCAGAGATGCCTATCACAGTGGGAGTCATCTCAGAGATGGACACATCCAGATAGAGACGCGATGTTATTTCCTCCTCCATCCCTCATCCTCGCTCAGATAAGAACGACAGGAAGCCCCTTCTGTCCAGAAGTTGGTTGTTCCTGTCCTGCTTTTCTTTTTTTTTTATTTTGTCTCTGGTTTGGTTTCCTTTAATATTCATAAAAAAACATCAACACATGAGTTAAAGAAACTCATCCTGGCAAGTCATATAATTGTAGACTTTTACTGTGTTCATGAAGTTTTGGTTTTTCCTTTTTTTTCCCAGGAAAAAATTATCTTCCCTTTGAAAAAGGGAAGATAATCAGAAATGGGGGAATATTTGAAAATGACAAATTATTTTGAAACTGGGAAAAAAAAAAGTTTTGAAACTGAAAGAAAGTGAAACTGAAAAGAACATTCAAACTACTTTTCATATTCAAGGTCTTTTTTTTTTTAACAAACTTTAAGGCCCCAAATTAGCTCCATAGAGGAGTCATTATAAAACCAGTCCAGTAAAGTTTAGAAAAGCAAAACTTGGTTTGACAGTTTTGTGCTTTTTTTTTTCTACTTTCTCTCACTCCCAAAAAAAATCCACTGTATGTCAGCAATTGTATATAAACACTTGAATTAATATTTGCTTTAATGTCCCAAAAAAAAAATGTTAGCATCTTACTTTTGATTTTAAGCAAAGTAGTGATTTTGGTGCAAGCCAGATCAGAATGTTTTTATGACTTTAAGGTTGTAAATTGAACAATAACCAAATGGTGGATTAAGAATATTTAAAATAAATAATTTGAAGTCTCAAACATTTCGGAAAAGCTTGGTTCCTGGTTGGATGTGAACCTTTGATTGATCTATTTCTTTAGAGCAAGTCTTTTCTTTGTTTCAGGTGGAATAAACTTTTCACGTAACTGGATTAAGACAAGATGGCCAAAGCTAATTTGATTGGTCCAGGAAAGACCAATGAGAGAGTTTCGGTTTGGTTGTGTATTAATATTCACTCAAGATTATTTTTCATAATGTTACTTAGCATCATCAGACGTCCGACAACATTCTACAAGTAAACACATTTTACTGAAGTAGAGTTTTTTTCAGGTAGTTTGAATGGTGAAGTTTAACCTAATGGTCTGATTTTCAAATATTCAAACAGCAAGAGAACAACTCGCATTCTTTTATTAAATCCAGAAAATCTATTTAGAATGACTGTTTACAAACCTTCTGTTTCCACCAACCTCTTCTTCTCTGATGTAATGGTATTGACATTTGTAGGTTTGAACAAAATGGCTCCGATTACACATTGACATTTGTAACAAACATTCACGTCCAGCTCAGAAGGAAATTCAATACCCTTATTGATCTTTCAGCTTTCCGTCCAGCGCCATAATGAGCTGTTTGAACGAAAACATACATTACTGCAGACTTTTCATGTTAATCTATACTTTTGGCTGTCACTGGAGGTAAAGATGGCCTGCAAGCCTGAGGAGATGGAAAGTAGAGGTAAATAGATATTAGGTTTCTGTGCTTCTATACACAAATCAGCAAACTGGTTAAGAAAAGTGCTGACTGAAAATTCCAAAGAAAATTATCGCATTTTAATCAAAAACAGTATGTCAACAAAATAAACATTTTTAATTCTAAAGCAACTTTTGCTTGTAATCTTTAGAATAAGTAGGAATAAAAACTCCACAACAAAAGTGTTGTGTATAATTTTAGATCTGTTGTTTAGGTCCTTCAGCTGTCAAATTGGTGCAAAGTGCTATTCTACCCATTTCAAGTGTTTCAGGAACATCTGATTACTTGTGGATTTTTTGGTTTTGACCTATAATTTTGTCCACATTAGATTAGTTTAGTTACCAAGTTATCCGATCACCTTCAGCTTTTCCCGTCACCGTTTAAAAACAAGCCAAAGACGTAAAATATTCCGTATCGTGACTCCAGTTCTGGAGGCGTGAACTTTGAAATAATTTTCTCAAGTTTTGTGCACTGACCCGAAAGTGGATGGGAGAGTTTGCTACGTCAGAACTTATTCTGCAATTGTGTTTCCATCTCCCAAAACCCTCCTCAAATGAGCTTAGAAACCTTTTTGCGAAACTGTTTTTATTTTCTGATTAGAGTGCCGTTTCCATAAACCTTTATTAATGCAATACTGAAAAATGCGCATTAAAAAAAAACCCTTCTTTTATTGGTGTGGTGACTGGAGGACCCAAGAGCTGACAAGGCCAGAGTCAGAGATTATGTAATAAACGGCAACAAAAACATAGTCCAAGGTTCAAAATCCAAGCCGTAAATTGGAGGGAAGTTGATAAGATGTAATCCAGAGAGACTGAAAGAACCAGTGAGAAATATAAGCTGAGTAGAGACAGATCCACCATATAGAACCATTAGAAATGTCCATCGGGTCAGAGAGAGACTAGTGAACGCAGCTTGTTTTACCAACCGAATGATGTTCAACTTTTATTTAAATGTCATCCAACATAGCTTTTATCAAGTGTGACTTTGATTACATTTATTGAACTTTAAAATGCACTAATGACACAGGAGAGTCATTGCCACTGTGGCATTATCTCACATTTTCCAACCTTAGTTGACGTGCAGAGACAGTGACAGCTTGTGAGTTCTGTCATTTGCTGCCGCCTGTTAAAACCACCTGCACGCAGTCCTCTGTGAAAACTTGCATCTGGCAAATTGCTGACACAACAGGGAATTAGAGTTGTTATTACGAGTGTTATGACTGACAGGACCATGGCACCGCGGTCTAGCTGCAAGGCAAACCTTCCACACTGAACCACTCGTCCTGAATTCCTATAATTAAGAAGAGGTTTCCTCCCACATGTCTGATGTCTATCGGTGCATCAGAGCTTCCAAGTTCAACCTGAGGTCAGGCCGATCTGCTCGGGTTTCTTGGATGCACTCAAGTGTGAACCCTTGAGCTCCAACCAGTCCTGTGCCATTAGCTACTCGCCATCTGTCCTCACTGTGACGAGCTGTAGATGGACGGGGACATGGAGGTGAATCGTCTCGCATCCTGCTCTCTAGTTCCGCATGCCACGCATTTGCTTCGAGTTTGTATCCACATCCCTGATTGAATTATCTTTTATCAAGCAATGGTGTTTGACCAATGAAGGCACCCTCATTTTCTGAATCCAGTTCAGCATCCGAAGTGGCACAAAAAGTGTCAGCCCTTATCAGAGTTTCATTTGTGATGCAATCAGTCCACTGATGCATGCGCTGGTTGTGTGTGATCTGGCATTCCTGACGACTGACTACAGTCATCAAAATGTTTGTTCTCATGCAACATTTTCGTCAAGAAAGTCGTTCGTCATTTCACAGTGATGCATGTTTGAAGTCTTACAGTGCATTCACACCACTTCTGTTTAGTCCACTTTAGTTAAGCTCTAGTTTGTCTGCTTAGAAAATCTGGTTCGTTGTGTGGATGCGTAATTGAACTCTGGTCTACCTACAATATGTATCCGAAACACAGCAGAGTTCACTTCAACCAAACCGAGGTCTAGGTTTGTTTTCCCATCTGAGTCCCATCTGGACTTTCAGATGGGAAAACATCCCGGTTCACCTTCATTTTACGTATGAATGACATACTTTGTTGTATTTTAAACTGTGACTTCTGCATACATTATCCAGCAAAGACAAAAACATTTCTTTTTTCAAAAAGAGGCTTATGACAAACTCTTAAGTGTTTACATAAGATGGAACAATATCTTTAAATAAATAAATAAAAAGTCAAAACTCATGCGGAATTGTAGGTTTTCAGTATTTTCACCTATAAACTCTAAAGCATAGGGTAATTATATGAACCACACATCTCAGTGATAAGGGTTAGCGTTAAGGGCTGTTTATGCAGGAAAAAGTGAATATGTAATAGAAACAACCTATCAAATCCCTTCAAAGAGTAACTTTGCTAGTGGTGTAATTTAACCAGTCTGTTAAACTAATCCTTGTTTGGAATGCGGGGAATTTCTACGTGTTTTACTTCTCACTTTAGTAGTTGATCCTAAGGCAATGTAGAACACAATGAGGCTTATCTTAAATAAATCACTTTAAAACAAGCTGTGATTTGAAAACCTGACTCCACAGATTGCATTTAAGTTCACTTCCCTCACCTTGTCAAGCCACTGGACAATCACAACCAGTATTAGATGTGAAATTTAACCTGGGTTATGTAAAAAGGCCCAGCTTTTTATATGACACCAAGACGTCCTAAGTCCACAAGTTATGAAAAACAGCTTTCCTTTTAATGACTCAGACAGGAAGCTAAAGCCTAGCTGAACCAAACGTGACGCTAGCAGCTATAGGTAACAGCTAGCTGAAAATAACAGTCAGATGTAGCTAACAGGAAGCTAACAGCAAGCTGGCGCTAAGAGGAAGCTAGTATCAAGCTACAGTCATCAGGAAGCGAATGGCTAAATAAAACTAGCAGCCAAGCTAAAAGAAAGCTAACAGCAACAGAGTCTTAAAGCACTCAGAGTACATAGAGTTATACAAATGAGCATTTTTATACTAAATATGCTGAAAACAGAAACAAACTTTTCATGTTGTACTGATATAATTGTTCTAACAAGGGAATGGCATTAGTTTGACAGAATGATAAAAAAAAATAAATACAAATTAGGCAGTTTTTAAACTGATACTTCTCAAAACCTTACACAGTGTGTAAGGTTTGATGAAGTGTGTTAGCTGTAGTCTTTTTTATACATTAAACAGAAATGTCTTCCTCTTGTGGATCCAGAGGCAACATATTGGTCTCTGGCCTCTGACAGTCTGCGCTCCATCCAGACTAAAACCACTGTGACGAGAGCTGCCGCTAACTCATATTTCCCAAGTTGGAGCTGAGCTGAAAACATGTTGGCGGTGACCGATATGGAACCCATTCTTCCCCTTCCTCCCTCTGTGGTCAAACTGCAGCGGCAGGAAGTTGCCTGAGAGTCGGTGATTGTGGCCCAGGACAAACACAGGTGTTTCCCTGCTCTGCTGTCTGCTCTTCCTGTACAGCTGAGGCCTTGGCTCACCCACTCCAAAATACACAATTGTCTGTACAGTGTATTTATTTCACTGTTAATGACTGACCAGAGCAACATGTTTGTCACATATTTACACCTTGGTTTATTTATAAAAGTCTGGTAGAGCTGCTTTGTTTGTTCACTCCCATATCCTTATGAAAAAATGGCTAGCTCCTTCGTGGTTTTCTTTTTTGAATTTTTTTCTTTTCTGAACTTCAAGAAGCACAAACAAAAAAAAACTGAATATTTTGAGAGTAATCTCAGAAATTATCTAAAAAAAACATGAACATCTCTGATCTTAAAAAGGGTTTGCTTTTCTAGAAAATTGCCGAGAATAATTTCAAAATGTTTTTTTTTTTTTTTTTAAATCGACTCCTCCTTTGTTTTCCACCGTAGCCCTAATACTCTGTCGCCTATATGACTAATGGTAGACCTGCTGTGTGAGATTAGGTGTGGCTGTTTGCTTCTACCCGCTGCTTCCTTCATTTTGCAGCGGTAGCATTAGTGGGGAATACAAACAGTGGGTGCATTTGTCACGCGAGATGTGTAGAAATGCCAGAGGCGGGTCGAGTTTGTTCCCGCAGGTATTTTCTTCTCCCCGATTTCCTGCAAAGGTTTGCCTAACCATTAACTGGGCTTTAATACGCAATGTGCGAAATTCCAGAGACTTGATTCAGTTGGAGTTTACACAGCACTCTGGTTATGTTTTCATGTTGTGCTGCAACCAAAACACTGTGGTATCAAGTGTAAAACTTGCTAAATGGGAGATAACTTGTTGGCTCCATTCTAGAAGGACGATTTTATCTCTGTTGAGATATGACAATCTCTAACATCTTTATTTTCTCCTGCTGTTCAGTGGGTGGCAAAAGTTGAGATGAAGCAGATACTGTCCATCATCAGATTACTCGTAACTATGGCGACCAACAGGTGCAAACACACAACAAGCTTCAAAATGTGATGCAAACCCATGACTGATGGAAACTCCAAAACATGAAAAGCAAATGCAACAGCAAACTGCGGCAATGACAGAAAAAAGAAGCAAAGGGGAAAATGTGAAGCTAAACAGCAAAAGCGACAGCAAGTATGAAACACTGCAAACTCGCTCTGCGAAACGGAAGTGCTCCAGCCCACTAGGGGGAGTCGATCACCAAATGACATGGGATCAGACCCGTCGTGATTTATACGGGATGTCCAGGAGAAAGAAAACCGCTCTACAACAGCAACATACTTAGAAATGTAAATATGCTGCTACTCTAGACAGCGCCTAGTGGTCTGGAGGACTTCCATTTTGTGGAGTGACTTTGCAGCATTTTATACTTCTTGTTTTTTCTATTTGCTGCATTTTTTTTCTTACTTTTACCTTTTATAACTTACTTCCATTTCATGAGCATTTCTAGTTGCAGTTGTTTTGCTGTTTGTAGGGTTTCCGCTTCTGTTTTCACATTAGTTCTTTATGGAAAGACTTTTGTGATGTGCAAGAGTCAGGAGACATTCCCCACAAACTCGCAGTGTGCTTTTAGCGAAAGCAGATTCTAGGTGTTGACACTGGGGGTGAATATAAATGTGTTTGTCACTGTTCAGATCTAACATCAGTTGAGGTTTGCGTATGGAAAGAGGAGAGTGACAAATAAAAGAAGTCATTCTTAAAATGCGGATGTGTGAAGTGGACTTTTTCAATTAATTCACGATGTGCTGCAGCACAGGAACATGAAATAATTTAACTCGTGAAATAATTATATCCATATTTTAAAATGAAATCAGAAACATTTTATTGAACCACTTATGATTTCACATTTAATCAGTTATCTCTGTATTTATTGCATCATTTATTTTTAATACATTAATGACACAGTTAAGTAATTTTTCCTTAACTTATTTATTGTAATCTGACACTTTTCACTCTCCATATTTGTGCTAGTAAAGCCCCAAATTTAAAAAAAAGGTCAAGAGGTTTGAAAATACTTACAAAAACTTGGAAATTATGTAGTATTCCGATATATAGTATTTAGTGTTTGCAATGAAAAGGTAGCTTGATAGTCAAGCTGAACCCTCTTCAGTTTCTCTTTTTTTTTTTTTTTTTTTTTTTTTTTACTATTTTTCATTTTAAAAGCAAAACAGACACGGTCATTGGGCAAAATATATCAAAGCAAAAACACCAAACCCAGCAGATGATAAGTTGATGTCAATTTACTAGTTGAAACAAAGTGTGTGATCCTTTTCCAAGTCAAACTTAACATTAGACGGCACATTAATTTGATTTACTGATGCTAAGAGGCTCTTGAATTGACATCGACCAGGTTGCCAAAGTATAACAATATTTCTTCAAACCACAAAATTAGCCCTAGGTTCAGGGCCACAGTGGGAGTTCATGTTTTCGTCTTTCAGTGACATTATGCAAATGATCTTTCTGTTGGTTAGGTTGGGGACTGTAGCTGTAGGAGAATTATGAGTCATTTTGCTTTTGTTTTCATAGGCCTTTGCTCAAAATGTAACTCAGAGAAACAGGAACTTGGCAGACAATAGCAGACTTCCAATAAATCACATCATCTTCAAAAAAAAAAAAAAAAAAAGATCCAAACCTGTCATCATCAGAACAAACCGATGACTTTATACGTCCCTCTTTATCTTCAAATCAGATTGAAATGTTTGGCTACGTTATCTACTGTGGCTGCCTGCGTGTCCTTTAATGAGTGGATATTAGGGCCGGCATATTACCGGTGCTCCATTAGGCCGGTAAAAGATGGACATCATCAGCCCATCAGTGGTCAATTTTTGAACAAGTTTTATGATGCAGACAAAACCCTAATGAGGGCCTTGGGGTTAAATAGCTCAGAACCAAATGATCATCTCTGATGAGTAAGATGATGAGTAACAGCGTAATAGAATCAAGCAAGGGAGCACAAAATGACTGAATCCAGTTTTATGCTCACTGGCCTAATGGAAAAGCATCAATGTAGCATCGAGTCATGAAAAGAGGTGGAATGGTGCTATATTTAAGTTTCATTCAAGGCTATATTGTTGTAACCACTGCTTTAAGAGGCTCTGTCAAGCATTTGGTTGTCATGTTATCCAGTGTGGTCTTGCCGTCAAATGTTGCCTTGTTCTATAAGCTGTGTGTGTAAATGATGCATCCAGTTTGCAACAAGAACACAAAATAATGCGTAAGAACATTTGGGGAAAACTAAAGTTATGTCAATGTTGAATTTTCCTTTGTTCATTGCATTGGATAGTAGCGGAGGCTCCTGCAGTGACATTTCAAAATTACATTTTCTTAATGGAAACATGCTCATCTCAAGAAAACTCTTAATTTTGATGAAACGTTTTGGCGCCAGGATGAGATGGTTTATTTTGGAAAACTCCAATCACACAAGGGATGATGGCGTCCATTGACATTGGATGAACGAGCTTATTCACATGTGATTTTAATTGTGTTTTTTATTTACATCAGTGGGATATTGACAAAGTTTTGGAAGTGGAAAGACGGTTAGTGGTAAAAACAGGGTGGACATTGAACGTGTCACGGGTCACTCGGACTTAGCAAAAACTACAGTAGGTGAAAGTGGATGCTTTCCAAACATGCCATTCCAAAGCCACAATCGTGAACATTGTTTTCTCTCTCTCTTTCACCCAGGACTAAACATACTGATCCTGTTGTTGGGAAGGAGATTCAAGTTACCGTCTGCAATGAGGAGAAGGTCGTCTGCGGAGTCACAAAGCACACAACATGCACAGATATGATTCAGGCGTTACTGGAGGACCATAAGTCTCTTCCGGAGAGCAAAAGGCTTCTGGATGGGGAGCCCAAAGACTTCTGTCTCGTGGAGCGCTGGAGAGGGTTCGAACGGGCCTTGCCACCTCTCACCAGAATCCTGAGACTTTGGTACGCTTGGGGCGATGAGAAACCCTTCATCGAGTTCGTTTTGGTGAAAACAAGCGATTTCGTTCCGCAGACAGCCAAGAAGGGTGCGAAGTCCAAGGGAGCCAGGCCAAAGCGATGGGAGTTGAGTCGGGCTCAGCACGCCCACCCTCTGCCGGCTGACAAGCAAAAGCGCATGGTGAGGAAGGCTTTCCGGAAGCTTGAGCAACTTCACAACGAAAACAGGAACTCCCCGGGCACCGAGGAGGTGGAACGGATGGTGCAGCTCATCCTCAACCAGGACCACACCATCAGAGAGCAGATCCAGCGCATGAGGGAGGTGGACTCGGAGATCGAGTGTTTCCAGAACCGACCGCGAGACGACTCAGAGAGTCTCTCGGACCAGGCCTGTGGCTTGAGTTTGGCAGCAAACAGTGAGGAGCAGCTGGAGAAGTACTTTTACGCCTGTGACGGCATCGAGCAGCTGGAAACGCAGGTCCAGCAGCACGAGGACTTCATCCTCCAGCTGTCCCGGGAGATCGACGCCGAGTTGAGGAAGCTTGGCCTCCCTCCGGTTCCGGAAGAGGAAGGCGAGCAGAACGGTGCGGCCGCCGCTGCATCCCTTTCTGAAACCAATGAATCCTTCTACAAAGCAGAAGTCGAGAGACTACAGGATGAACTGAAACGCAGCCTTTTCAGCGGAGTGAATCTGCAGAACCAAGTTGCAGAAATGGACAATCAGCTCATGTACATGGACGGTTCGCTCATGGCCAAGGACCAGGAATGTTGGCAGCTAGCTGCCCAGCTTAACTCCCTACAGATCATGGACAGCATGGAGGAAACGAAGCCCAGTCTCGTCCTCCTCAAACACGAGCCTCAGGACAGCCTGACCCGAACGGTAAAACTCAAACCCAGCCCGTCGCCGGCGGATGCCACAGACACGGATTCTGACACAGGGATTAGCTCCACCCACAGCCAGGACTCTCTGTCGCCGTGTCTGGACTTCCCTCCCCCGCTTGATACAGATGTTTAGAGACGCGACGTAACACACCAGATGCAGGTTTTGCTTCTCACATGTCATCTGTAGGGTTGAGCCTTCAAGCTATGTACATTAACTTTAAGCAAAAAAGAAAAACTGGCTTCTTGCTTTTCTAGAGAGATATATTTATTGTTTGGTTTTTTTTGTTTTTTTGTGCTGTACATACACTGGGTATAAAAAAAATCAAAACTTTCCTGTTTCAATGTCAGATTTTTTTGTGAAATAAATCACTTTTTCCAACTTCAATGTGATGTTCTGTCATATTTAACAAAGTAAATTAGTAAAAACGTCCAAATTGTTGCTGTTTAAACCTGTTAAAGGACAGTTTTACTGCAAAAATCAACGTTATATCATGTCAAAATGCTACTCCTTCATCAAAAACTTTATTGGAGTGTTCCCTTGATTCTTTTAAACATGTCAGAGAAATCTTTTAATCTCCATGGCAACCATTCAGCTGTGCAAAACGCTTACTTCTCAGTGAAACGCTATTAAAACTTTTGCATTTTGAAGTGGTCTAATAGTGTCCAAACCTTCTGCCACATGAGCCACAATCATCAAAGTAAAACTGCCAGAGGGCGACAAAAATCTGATCTACTTAGAAGTAGAAACAGTTTGTTGATGAAGCAAATAGTGATTATTATGGAAAAGTCATTGCAGATTTAAAACATACAGTAAAAAGGAATATTTACGTTTTCTTTACCAAAAGAAAGAAAAGCTAATTTTTCCAAATTTTTATGGTGCTGGAAGCTGTTGGATATTTGTGGTTCCAGTTACTATGGCATTACAAAGAAAGCAAAAAGTTGGTTTTTAAGATGTAACACTTCCCGTTTTCTAATCCAGAGTCGCGTGTGAAGACCTGGCATGTTGGTAGCTTTTGGTCTATTGTGCTGCAAAGCCGGGCTGGAGCTTCTTTATTATTTTTCTCCCTCACAGATTTGCTAGTATTCCAGTTTTTATCTTGCACAGATAAAAACTGGAAAAAACATTTGAATTGACTCATCAAAGTCTCATCAAACAATCCTGGCATCTTAACAGAAGAGCCACTTTTACATCCACTGATTATGATTGTGACTTTTTTCATCTCACGTTTATTCAATTTCCGCTTTTCTTCAAACACACAAACACTTCAGGTGTAAAAAGGTAAATAATTCATGCAAGACGGAACTGGCTGCAGGCGAGAAGGCCGACTTTGACGGCCACATGCTGGCTTCCTGCACAACCTCTTAGTTCTACAGGTGGACTATCCACATTGTAGCTAAAAATAAATGAACCAAAGTGCTTGAGATCACATTTCCTCTTATTCGTGACGTTTTCGTCCGTGATATTGCCTGCTGGAAATAAGGAAATAAGTTGTCATTTTTTTCTCCCACAAATTTCCAGTTAAACCCGTTTGCTGATTCTTTTTTTTCTTCTTTTTTTTTTTTTTTTAACATCCTCATTGCTTGGAACGGCTTTATGTTGCTGCTTCTGCTTTATGAACCATCAATCTCAACAGCTAGTCAATAAAACTACCACTGCTTTTTGAAAAATGCCTCGCTAAAGTATTCATGTTGAATTTTTTTTTGTTTTTTTTGTCTCTTTCCAACCATAAATCTCAATATTTTTTTTTATTAGTTTATTTTTTGAGACAGCAACAAGAATTGGGGGATACTTTTGAAATAAACTGCAGAGCTACACATTCGAGTTAAGGCAGGACAGATATTTAGTTATATCTAAACTTGCCCTGGTGGAAAGAAAAGCAAAGATGATGGATGCAGCAACACACAGAGCAACTCAAGAAGAAGAAGAAGAAACCTGATGCGGGACCAAAGGATTTAAGACAGGAGCAGAGTCAAATGTAAATCCAGATGGAAATCTGGATTTTTACATGAAAAGACATAAAAAATAAACATTTGTGAATGCTCCCTGTCCGACCTGTGACAGCGTGTCGGGGTCATCGTAGGTTCTTTTTTAAATGGCTTTAAAAAAAAATCTGAGTTTAACATCAGGAATTTTCAGAAGAAAAGCTGTCTTTCCACCACTTCCTGTTCTCTTTTTTGTTGTTTTCGCCAGCAGTAACATCTGACTGTTGATCGCGTGGCTAATGTGAAACAAAGTGTTTCTATTGAACTTTTTGTAAACACATCTATTCTGATACGACTGAAAAACCACCTCATTGTAGCACAAAAGCTTTTCATTGAAAAACATGTTTGTTTTTTGTTTGTTTGTTTGTTTGTTTATGCAAATTGCCGTGCTTCCACTAAGCAAATTTTATTTCGTCGCTTCAACTTGTGGAATTGTGTGGTTATCGGAACGGCAGCTGTTCGTGTCTGGACCCTCTTAATGTTCTGGGTTTTAAAAAGTTTGACTTCCAACAATGACCAAAAAAAAAATAAAAATAAAAAACAGAAAAACATCTCACAATAGCAGCATTTATTATTTTTAAGAGATTTTTTTTCCCCCCCATCACAGTTAGTGAGGGGGAACACGGTGTTCTCCCGTTAAGGTTCTCAGGGTGGTTGCTAAGCAGCCTGGATTTTTATTGGCCAGACGATGCCTCATATTGAAACAAGAGCTCAGTCTTTGGACTTAGATTGAAAATAAAATAAAAAAATGAAAAAAATCTGTCCTCGTGACAAGATTGTAAATAAACAAAACTCCCCAAAACCCTGAAAAGAGAACAAAGCCCATTTTTACTTCCCTAACAGAAAAAGATGTCTCCTGCAGGCCGGTATGACGTCGTTCTGGCATCTGCAGATGAGAGCACCGCGAGCAGGACGAGACCCGCTGCCAAACTGCCTCCGATTTAGGTGACGCTAAACGCTAAAGCCCTGCTAAAGCTTGAAATGGACGGATTCCGCGGGCTGAGTCAGTGGTGAGAAATGGCCCGGCTCCCTGAGAGCTTCGCTTTCAGCCGCCGCAGCATATAATCAAATGAAACGGTCGCCAGGGAAGCAGGGAAAACAGCAAAGCGATCTCTTCAAGCGAAGGTACTGCTGACAGACCAACACTTTGTGTGCTCAGGGCCGAGCGGAGGAGCCGGGGGATATCTGTTTCACGGAGTAATTGCTCTCCCCTTTCTCCTTCTCAAGCTACTAAGTAAGCAGGCATGAAAAGCCGGGGAGCTCACAATGTGGACGGTTTAACAGCAGAGCCTCACACCTGTTGACGGAGAGGTGGCTTTCGGCTGTCTTGCTCTTATGATCCGTCTCACTGACAGCAATTTGGGAAGAAAAAAAAAAATCTTAAGGGTTTGCATTATAATGTTAATGAGATTTGCACTGAGCGGGTGAAAGGAAGAGCCTGAATATTTTATTCTCCCAGGAGCCAATCAGACACAGGAGCCTCCGGTTGGGTTTAAGGTTTCAGCTTGGCACTGAGCTGCTCTCACGCTGCGTCTTATCTTGACTCAGATGTTGATGAATCTAAGAATATATTGCATTGATATAAATAAGGAGTGTCCGGATGGCGGCACGGGGGACTTATGGAGCCCAAGGAAAGATTTTGTGTGCCCCTGCACATTGAAAAGGGCAGTATTATATGTTTTACAGACACATTGGTCCATTTTATAGCACAATCAAGTAACTATGTTGACATAGAAATCTTACATCAAATATGGCTTAAAAGCAATTTCACTTTCCAATTCAACTCCTTGAAATTAGGTCTCCGTTTCTTTAAGAAACTCCTGCTCTTTCTGAAACTCCACCAAGTCATCACAACATGGCTCCTCTATTAACCCTTTGTTTTTACCAGCGTTTCACTGAGAAGTAGCTCCTATAATGAGCTCAGCAGACGAACAGTTCCACCAGGTGTTTGCTAATTGCTGCTGGCTAGTCTGAAGGAGTTGAGAGGAGTCACGGAAGCTGTGTGAAGCTTGAAGACTGCAGCTCAGAGGAAGAGCTGAATGGTCGCCATGGGTTACCCATGCAGGGTCACCACGGAAACCACCGAGAAAACCATGTGAGACCCATATTGTAGCTCACATTCATCCCATCTAAGTATGTTGGCTGGGAATTGACTGGCAACAGCTCCACTAGTGTCAGGATTCAACACCAAAAAATATGCAAACGTTTCCCACATAAAGAACAGAACATTCAGTACGTTACAGTTTTATGTTTTCAGTCTTGATGGGGTTTTTTGGGGGATTATTAATAAGTGATCATCTGGACACAGAGGTGGTTGATTAGCTAATTTAAACACCTGTTCTACTGATGCTCTGTCAGACAGTTGTTTTGTACAGGTCACCTGATTTTTTTTAACTGAGTCTACATGTTAAGTTTGTCATAGTCAAGCTAGCACAACTGACCTACTTCTCTCTCCCTCTCTATTTTTTTTCTTAAAACTTTTTCCTGACCTGTTGTCATAGTGTTGATAATCAGTAGCAAATCACTTTGTTCTTTTTCTGTCATATATCCCTTTGCATTTAATATTTAGCGCGCTATGGTGACATCTTGACAGCTAATTGTAGCCACTGTCTGCAAGCAGTTTATTGCCCTCCAGCAGGGAGCTGGGGGGGCACAATCTTCTATGTGTGACATCACGTTGAAAAATCTTTAAAAAAATTGCCGTGTTTATTTATATAAGTATATTTGTCAAAAAGTTCCATCCAATCATCCATCCCCCTACCGATCCTTCACTTTTTCACTGCAGAAGTGTCTGCATAAAATTCACAGTGAACTTTGTATTTATACTTTCAAATGGGCTACAAGAAAAACTAAAAGAAAAATGTAAATCTAGAAAAATTTAAACCTTTGACATGGAAAATGTGTGAGAACCCTGAGGCGATAACCTGCAGCTACTTGGAGCTGCAGCGGTGCAGAGAGGCAGTGGCTGCTTACTGCCAAGTCTCAACTGTCACTTCTTCCCCCGTTTCTTTAGAACCACTGAAGCAATTCCCAAAACCTGCGTTGCATAATTCTCCCAAGGAGCCAGTCCTCAGTAACTCGCTGGCTGTTTGTGTTGCTGCTTCGGCAGAAAAGGGACAAAAGTGAAAGGAAAAAAAAAAAAAAAAACACCTGCTGCGATCCCTTAGGGTGTGTTGGAAAAGTCACAGCCAGGCCTTGAGGACAAAACCTGCTCCGGCTCCGCTCTGCATTCAGACATGTCGAGGCACCGTTTGCTCTCAGATGGCAGTAAAAAGCAAAATGAACCACTTTGCACTCTGAGTTTTTACAGCATCAAGAAAATCACCTCGTTCTTTTCTCATGCCACCTGTCGCACAGAAAGCTACACGGCAACAAGGTCAACAAAGCAAACGGTTTCCATTCCTAGTCCTTGGCAGGATGTAGAGGACTGCAGACAAAACACAACCACAAATCCTACCCCACTGAAAAACAACCTGTTGGAATCTAACTATGCATGACGTATTTTCGTCAATATTTTTCAGTAGACATAGTCTAAGTTTCAAAGCTAAAGGACCTTTATATAAAATAGTTCAATTCCACCAGTATGGGAACTTTCTACAGGATTTTCTGATTTGACTTGAACTCATCACAGTTTTACCTGAAGAGAAAAACAAGGTTTCGAAGCTGCCAAGTCCATGGACCTGTTTTTGTGTATGTTTTTATTGAATATTTTTTTCCATACTGTGGGATTTGTTAACACAAGTTGAGCAGGTTGTGTTTTGGAGGTGAATTTTAATTTCCTGTTAGTCTTTCATGCCTTTTAGATGAAGTATGGTGATCTGTTCCCCTTAAGCATTTTTTTTTGGCACTGATTCCTGTTCTTTGAGTAAACCTTAACAATAACACTTCTCTTAGTTTAATGTTTACATCACTTGGCATTCGAACTCTATCAAAATGCTATGTTTTATTTTCTAGTTGCTGAAGATATTTCTGCATGTCTATAAATTTGCCATTTAACCATATTAAATAGAACAACTTTTGCTACCACTTCCTGTCTCTCCCAGGCAGAGATAATACTGGCATCTATAAAAACAATGTGCCTCTTTAATATTTATGAAAACCATACAAAGAGCATTTTTATGCCCAAAGGACACCAGTGGAACACAAAACATAGAAACTTTGAGAATATTTTTGTAACAAAGAAACAAAAGCCATCTTGGGACCCTAAGCAGATTTTTATTTGGGGACCCCACACCAGCATGTCGACATCAGAGGCTTCATCATATATACTGAGTTAATCCATTTTAAATTTTCTCAATTAAAAATTTGCTTTGAGTTGAGTTAAAGGTTTATTTGCTTCCATGAAATGTCAGGAATTTTACAGGTTTATATTTAGCACTGAATTTATCCAAACTGAATTAAACATTCAAAAGTTGATAAAACACCTTTTTTTTCCCTCTTTCCTGTCCAGCAGAAGAAGCAACAGAGGCCGCAGCTTTTCACTCTGCTTCCGTGTTTAACGCCCCACATTTATTTCTGCTCTGCATCACTGATCAGCAACTCAAAGACTCACCACCTCAAACCCACATCTCAAAAAACAATAATTAGACGCACCAAAATCACAATTAGGCCGATTGGAAGCCACTCCTCCCAGATCCAGCAGCAGGGCTGCTCGTAAACTATAATCTGTCATCGTCTGGGCTCAAGAACTGAAGAGATTTTCACCGTCGTACAGAGTTTTTCTTTTTCTTTTTACAAAGCAAACTGTTTTGTTTGCAGAAACAATCGCCTAATTACTGAACACATGATGGCCACGCTCCTTTACTCTAACTCTGTTGTGGCTACGGTGCATTAAATCTGTATTTGTTGACATGAACTTGTAATTAATCCCTTTCAGCAGCATTTAGTCCACAGATTGGACTACAAGCTTTTAGAAGTTTGTCAACAGTCACAGGGAAATGCTTCGTCTTCCTGTGAGCAAGTTATGAGGCAGAATCATTTCCCACATGAAAGCTGCTCGTAATCTAAAAACTAAAACTAAAGCTTAATGCTAAACATTTCTATTTTTTAATGATTTTATTTTATTTTTCTTAAATAGTACAATATTTAATTCATATCTAGTGATGATTTTTTTTGTTCTACAATTCTACAAAACTACGAACGCACCGATCCACTTTTTCACTTCTGATATCAATATCGATATCGGATTGGTATCGGCCCATACCAATCCGATACAGAAAAATAGAACGTATTTACCTTTTGTCACATGACAGCCACAAACTCCAGTCTGTTTCACAGAGATATCATTAGATGAACAAGCAAAAAAAAAAAAAAAATGACAGCATGACTGTGAAGTAAAAAAAAAAAAATCATGGCTGGCAGTGTGTCAAACACTCATTTCCTCTCATGCGGGCAACATAAAATCCAAATGCTACACATTGATGTTTGTGGTTATGAGCTGAAGACATGAAAACTGTCAAGAGGTGCGAATACTTTTGAGCAATCACATTTCGAAGTTTAAAAAGCAATTTTGCAGGATGACAGAGCGAGTGGTTGATGCGAACAGACTTATTTCCTCCCTTCACATACACTCCCACACACACTCCCACACACACTCCCACACACACCCACACACACACACGCACACGCACACACACACCTACACGCACACTTCCATCGTCACTGCAGATGAAACACATTTCGGACGTCGACACCAGGAGTGCTTCTCACGTCTCCATGGAGCAGAGGTTACTTGAGAGTTCAGTCAGCTGCTGCCCCTCCTGAGCGCTAAAACACTGCCAGAACGGCGGGACTGTTTTGTGAAGTGAGCAAACATTTTCTCTCTCTCCTTTCATTCCCACATAACTCGTCTTTCAGGATCAAACTCAGCTCGCTCTTGTGCCAACATCCCTGAACGCTCGCTGGCGTTCCCATAACGCACCTCCCGGCAAATGCAGTTTCAGATTCCCCTGAGAAAACAAAAACAAAACAAAAAAAAAACATCTGCAGCTCTGCTTGTTGGTGACAACATGGTGAAACCTCTGCTTCTACAAAACTAAACAACAAAAACACACAAAAAAAAAACAATCTCTGTTTTTTAAATAAGGAGATTGTTCCCTTGAACCAGAATTCACTGAAACAACCCGGACACCAGGTTGATTTGTATTCGGTGACAGAGCGACGAACCCCAACCGCCTCTGAGCTTCACGTTCGCACGAGTCCGGACTTGTCGACGCAGTTCAAGAACCTTCGGGGCTTAATTGCTTCAATCAAAGCGCTTTCAGACTGGCACTTCGTCCAAGAGGCATGAATCACCTGGTGAAAGGAGCGGAGAGCAATAAACTGTCACCGTGGTGCTGAGAGCAAACTGGCTGAGAGTGTTTTGTTTTTGTTTTTTTTCTAAGTGTGTGAATTTGCCGACTGCTGCAGCCTGTGAAATATGATTTAAATCTCACGGCTGCTTATTGCAGGAAACATAACATGTCTACAGTTCAAATTAAGGTCAGGGTGAGCATTACGGTGCTTTTCTTTGCCGCCGCTCACCTCAAACGCGGCCCCAGTAATCCGCCCTCCTCACATAAACATATTATATTTTGGCATGGCTGTTAATTATCCCCCCCGCTTTAAAGGAGCTGCTGTCCAGGAGGCAGCTGTTAGCTTTCTACAGGTGCTCTCTGATGCTGCCCAGCTCCGCCTGCTGCTTTCTGCAGCCTTTCATTAGACGCTGGGGTGGAGGCTGCAGAGATCCATGTTTTGTTTTGGTGGGGGGTTTTTTTTTCTTCTTTTCAGTGCAGGTGGAGAAACCCAAGAAATGGACAGAAGTCATTTGCTTCTGATTGCAACGTTAGAGTTTAAGTTGCAGAAACAGCCAATCAGAGCCAGCAGAAGTGTCTTAGCGCTGTCAATCACGCTTGTGCTCAATTGCTGGTGTTGCTAGCGATTGAGCACATGTGGTGAACTACAGCTGGTTCACCACAACACACACAACATAGTCTATGCTAAATGCTAAAGCTAGTTAGCTTAGCCATCAATGGTTTTAGATAAACGTTTTTGCTGAACATTAAGTTGTTTCTCCACTATTAGCACACAGAGCAGCATGTACACAAATTTGATTGGCAGTGCTAAGGCCCTCCTGGCTCTGATTGGTTGTTTTTGACAGAGAGTGGAGCATTCCTTCAGACAGCAATATTAGTATATGTACATAATATACACATTTCACAAACATTTTCTTTATTGTTGAGCTGGTGAAACAACAGTAACAATAAAAAATCTAAATAAGCTCATTTCGTGTCCCTTTGGTCGGCAAAATTTGCCAGTTTTGGATCTCAGGCCAAAAACTTGGAACACCAAACCGTCTCTCAATCACCGCATACATGAAAGTGATTGACTGCGCCTAGGCCCTCCTCCTGGCTCTGAGTGGTTCTGTTCAGCTACACAAGATTGATGAACCCCCATTAATATTTTTTTTGTATA
>VMRN01000058.1:2009463-2050305 GCA_010277015.1 Poeciliopsis turrubarensis
TCGAGTCATTATTTGATTCCTCGAGTCATTATTTGATTCCTCGAGTCATTATTTGATTCTTCCTCGAGTCATTATTTGATTCCTCGAGTCATTCTATTCCTTGAGGAAAATTATCTGCCTCAAAGCTTTGTGAAATGATCTTTCATTGTTATTTTACTATTATTTATTTACTATTTACTATTATTTACTATTTACATTGATTTATTTTATGTTGCGTAATGCTCTCACTTCCGCCTCTGAGTTGTTGACGAAAGTGTTAGCATCATAACGCACCATTTTCAAGTTTGATGCTAACTGGAGCATATTCAATGGATTGTTTCACTGATTTTTGATAATGTCCAGTTTTTGTCATTTCTGGGGGGACGAACAAGAATCCTTAAAATAACTGGCGTGATGCCTGGGGTACGAACCAGAAAATGAGTTTCATATCATCCTGGTTGGAACAGTAGGCTGGCGGAGCGCCTTGTGACGGTACGCAGCTGGTAGATGAGTTCCTCTGTGTGATGAAGGAACCAAATCCAGTCGCCTTCATCTGCAGGAACTCTGTGTTTCTGCTGTTTTGCATTTTTCTAGAAGTTTGATTCAGATTTATGGAAACTGAATTCTGCCCGTATTAGTGATCTGTTAGTATTGATCTACCAGTGATGTGTTTTTTTTTTTAAGCGTGTAAGAAAATTGTTGAAGAACTCCTGGAAGGGACGGCTGAAGATGAAGACGCAGAGAGAAGGTGGGCCGCGCCGATGGGAACACCTCTGGCCGTCGGCACAAAGCCTCCTGTCAGCAGAACAATGAGAGCATTGAAAATGTACAACAATATGAGCCAGCTGCGTGCTGAAAAACAAAGCTTTGCAGTGAGTAGAAAATCTCCACATGAGCTACTGAAACGTGTTTGTTGCCACAGAAAGATGAGGGAAGAATTAAACCTGGATAGCAATCACCCCGCGAGCGCAAACAACAGAATCTTCTGGCTCAGTTCCTGCCAGATGGCAGATAAAGGCCAAACAGGGACAGAAAGTAGCCAATCAAATCACGGCTTGTGCTGTTTTTCCCTAAAACATCGACTGTCTAAAAGCTAAAAGGGTTGATATGTTATAATCTTTAGTTTGGCTCTGTTGATGAACGCTCTGCCACGCGTCACCTCTCACTCTCTCATTGTTTCAGCTTCGCTTTCCTTGGCCGCCGCGCCAAAACGTGGACGCTGCTGCCTTCTGGGATGCGGTGTCAGGGAGCACCTGTTGTTTTACGCACCGACGCGGTGGGTTCGTGACCTCCGCTCCGGCTCTGACGTGGAAGCATCTGGGCGAGGGTGAAAGCGCGGAATGTCTCAACTCCCCGATGCAAACTACCGGGACCAGACCGCTCTGGTAATCACAGGAAGCTGGTAGCGGGAGCGCTTTGATTCCAACAGGAAACACCCTCCATTGTTTTGTTCTTCTTTATGGCGGTTAACTCCCACTCACAGGCCGGCCTCACATTAAAAAGCCATTCCGCAGAGTTCTTCTGAATTTTAGAGCCCACAACTCCACACACTCTCCCAACCCCACTGTTTAATCTGCTGGGTATTTTTGGACTTGTGACACAACTTTGAAACTTTTTTGAACAGTCAGAAACCTCGTGTCATATAAAATAAATAGATCTGATAGAGAAATAGTCAAAATCATAAGTAGACCGACGGTCAATCAGTCAGTTTAAAATACAGATATTTAACAAACAGTGTCATTGAAATTAGAGACACTCTGAAACGACTCAACAAGCTGAAGATGGTAAATCAAGGTTCTGGACTTAGACTGGATTTCAACTAAAAGGAGTGTGTAATATGCAGCTCAACAGTTTTTTAGCTTTACATCATCGTGTCAGAGGTTTTTAAAGAGACGGATGCCAATTTTATGGCCACATTACATCTGTAATGCGATATCGCATTTATTTTAGGTCATTTTTGGTATGTGCAGTATTTTCGTAAGAACTGAAAGTAACATAAGCTGAGTTTCCATTTCAAATGTGGGCAAAACTTTGGCGATATCCCACTAAAGTTGAAAAGACACAATTTCGCAATTGCTGTGTTTCCGTTAAGAAATGCAGGTAAAAACTCATATGAATAAGTTTGTTAATGCAACAAGACATTAAAAACAAACTGCTCCATCCTCCTCCTACCACTTCCTGTTGTTTTCTTCTTCATGACATCCGTTTGTTGACCATGTGACTCCTGCGACGCAAAACAAAGTGTTTAAATTGCAGTTTTGCGAAATACCCTTATTTTCATACTGCTGATGAACCACTTAAACTCAGCCCAAAACTTTATATCGAAAATGTTTTGTTTTTTTTAATTGCTGTTCCCATTCAGCAAATTTATTTTTGCACGATTTTAGGGTTAATGGAAACACTGTCATTGCTTGATTGCTCTATGAAACGTCACCTGGTAAATAAATAACACTTCCCTTTGAGTTCTCATAACTGGGTTAAATTCAGACAGTAAATGTCCAGGACTCCAGTCCAATTAATAATCCATATCTCATATAATCAAAGATGTCCTTAAGACTAAACATATTAAAAATCATCTCAAGTCGTTTCAGCACAAAAAAAAAAAGTAAAAAGTAAGTTACCTCTGACGTCTTATTTTGTTGGAGATAGCTACAATATTTAATTACTATCTTTCGGCTAATTTATGTTTATTTTGTGGTGGGAAAAAAAATCATTTTAAGCAACAAGCCGCCTGATTCTGCAAGCACTTCCATTTTTATGGATGCAGTTCATTGTCAAAACCAGATATTAGGAGCATTTTGTGGTTTTAAAGTCATCACTAGAGAAACTTCAGGGTTAGAGTCAGAATGAACAGTTTATCAAAGTGTTTTTAACTGTTAGTTCATTTGAATAGCATGCATTTTAGTGTGGAAGAGGAAGTGTGCTTCCATCAACATTTTTTGTCAATACAAATGCATTTCAGTTACCTTTGATTCCTTGTCATTTGATTGCAACAGAACAGCGCCAGCAAGTCAACAGAGACTCGCTTCGTTTGCTTCAACACATCCCTCACAAGACAAAACACAAGCACAGCTTTAATTCATCAAATTTTCCTGTCAAAACTGCAGGCAAAGATTCCAACGCTACAAAACCTCCTTCACGTCACATTTTTTGGAAAACCAGCAGTGAGTGGGTGAGTTTTCTTCACAAAATTAAGAGAAATGCAAATCCACAGCCGCCTCCAGATGACTGGAGACGTAATCATATAATTTTTCATATTTTGAGCATATAAGGATCAGTTCCTGTTGGCAGGGAGGCACCATAATCACAGAACATTTAAAATAACTTCCATCCTTTTTTCTTCCTCATTCTGACGCTCAGTTTGAACTTCAGCAAGTTGTTTTCACTAAATCCAGATGCTTCATCGCATTCAGCATTTGGTTTCTTTTGGGGGGGGAGGGTTTATTATTTTTGTTGAACGACAGTTCAAAAACATCTGCTTT
Organism: Poeciliopsis turrubarensis; assembly: GCA_010277015.1. Lineage (NCBI taxonomy): Eukaryota > Metazoa > Chordata > Actinopteri > Cyprinodontiformes > Poeciliidae > Poeciliopsis > Poeciliopsis turrubarensis. The sequence continues at coordinate 2,012,925 of VMRN01000058.1, forward strand.
TCAGTTTTAAGTTCATTTTTACTTATTATTACTTTTATCTGTTTAAAGTTATTTTAGTGATCATTGTCACCTTTCGTTCATTAGCAGAGGGGTAGCAGCGACTCTCTGTGCACATGTGACTTTCAGCGCCTTGTGAACAGATATTTCCTAGAGTTTGAAAAGTCAAAAAATTGGTTGGAAAAAAAAATCAGAAATGTACAGATTAATTTCGTAGCTTTTGCAGAAAAAACCTGAACATTTCTGAGTTTCAAAAGTTGAAGATATTCAAAAAAAATCCACATTTTTTAAACCCCAGAAGTTTCCACGTTTATTTGTTTGTTTTTTCCAAAAAAAAAACCTAAATGTAAGGGATTTTTGGCAGACATGCACTCCTCCTTTTTCTTCTGTCCAGACATGTATTTATGGAAGTGAAAATGGCTAAGCAATGAAAATATTGGTTTACATTCACTGAAAAAGCTCAGCTCAAATTTGATGCGCCGTCTTAGACCAAATATGACAAGAACACCCAAATCTGTCCAAATATTTTTCCTCCAATCAATAGGAAAACATCTGCAGGGTCCTGGAGAAGGGATTCAGAAGGTCGTGTGATAGTTTTGTCTAAAGGAGTTTTAGTTCCTAATCTCCTGAAGGCTGCAGAGCGTCTGGTATCTGCTGCAGGAAAACAAGGAATATAAGGGTGAAACAGGAGGTCTTGTTTTGACACCGTGGGATAGCTCACTTTGTTCTCACTTATCTCCCTTCTGAAGCTAACCCCTACATGCTGCTGCCGTGTGATGTCTGGGTGGGAGGCAGCAGACGATGAAAACACTTTGCTCCTTTTAAAGAGATTGAACACGCTTCTAAAAGCTACGCCGCTGAGCTGTTTGAATTACTCTGACAGTCAATCAAAAGTGTCTCCGAAGAACAAGAAATGATTCATACATTCTGAAGTGTAAGGAAAGAGATGAAATCCAGCTTGTGGGAGATTTGTAAAGGCGCCATGTGATTTGTTTTATTTTAGATTATTTATTTCCTTTATTTAACCGGGCAAACCGTTGAGATCTAGATCTCGTTTGCAGAAGCCTGGCAATAAATACACAGCAACCTGGTTACAAAGTCAGAATACAGTTCTGAATGTTTACCAGTCATGTCATTTTATAGCAACAATCAAGTAGCTTCAGTTGTTATACAAATAAAATACATTAAACGTCACTGAAAAGAAATTTGACATTGTAATTTAACATCTTGAAATTGGGCCTCTGTCTCTTTAAGAAACTCCAGCTTTTTCTGAAACTCCATTTTCAGTAAGTCATGAGAACATGGCTCCTCTATCAGCCCTTTTTTACGTCCTTTACTGAGCTCAGCTAATGAGCAGTTCCACCAGGTGTTTGCTAATTGCTGCTGGCTAGTCTGAAGGAACAAAAGCTCAGAGGAGGAGCTTTGTCCTCGAAGGCGGAGCTAGGTCCGTTGTGCAGCTGAATGGTTGCCACGGGAGATTAAAGGATTTCTCAAACATGCATGAAATGATCAAAGCAACGCTCCAGGTATGTTATTGATGAGGGAATAACATTACAATGTGATGTAAAGCTCAAAAATGTCAATTTTATATAATAATGCGCCTTTCAAAAGCAGAGCATCATTTGAAGGCCTTTGAATGAAAGTCCTGGTTTGTGTTGCTCTGTGAGTTTGTTTCATCTGTCTTCCTCTGAGGAGCATTAGCAGAAAACTAATGACCTGCGTGATCCTAAGGCAAGACCTGTTTATCCACGCAGTTCATATTTCATACAGAGCTGACGTGTTGCTTCAACAGTGAAATTTTACAACCTTGCACATTACTGCTGCAGTCCTCGAGTCTGACTGTATATCGCGAAGGTCCTCTCCTCCATCTTCCGGCCTTCGTAGTCTGCCTGGGTGTTTTATTTCGCCCACGTGGTTTTTACTTCTTTTTTTTTTTAAAACAGAGATCAAGATTGCATTTCAGCCTGAGGCTCTGGAGCGGCCACACATCTTGGGAGAGTGAGACCGCTTCTCCTTCTAATCCTGTTGAAAGGCAGTAAGAGGTGAGAAACTCTATCACACGTAAAAAGAGAGAAGTGTTGTGCGATTGGTCAGAAGCTTGCTGATGTGTTTTGCGCGGAAATTCCCTCGAATAACAATGCTGATATTTCATTTCGGCTTGTCCACTTCCACCATCACACAACATTTGTACGAGTCTTCAAAAAATACTTGCAAAGATTGTCAACTGGCCAAAAAAAAAACTCATGGCTGGAGTTTGACGTGAAAGCGGTGGTGCATGGAGGAGATCGTCTGCAGAAAGGTGTGGCACGACAACGAGAGGTGCGCTCCATCCTAACATCGGCCGATACTGATACCGATACTGATACCGATACTGATACCGATACCGTGCCGATAATATCGTGCATCCCTAAATTCAATAACCAGTAGGAGAATTTTACTCAAACTTGGAAAGGCGAAACAAAAATCACAAACAAAAACAACTAAACCGCAGATTTTGTTCGTTTTTCAAAATCTAACATCCTGATGTTCAAATGAACTCAGATGTTGATTATCGGAAAATCCACCATAGATGTCTGAGACGTCGTTTAGCAGAATCGACTGATTCTGAATCGAGTTCAGCGATTTGTTCTTGAAATGCTGCTAAAAAAATTAAACACTATCATGAATGTTGTGCTTCAGACAAAAGAACTTAAAAGCAGCTGCATTTATGAGTAAAGGAGATAAACACGAAACATATATTTTTGTAACATGTAACAGAGTGCACACCTCCAGCCAGGTCCAAGAAATATTGCAGAAACAGAGAAATGATAAAAGCTAACAATAGGTAATAGTAAAGCAATCAATAAATCAGTAAGATTAGAGAACTAATAAAGCAGACAAGGTCGGGATCTCATGTTTACATTTTGCCCTGGGATAAAAGTCAACTAACTAACCTTCAGTGTGTCTGTTCCAGAAATAGTTGTTGTTTCTCAGACGTTCCTGGAGCTTCCTTATCATCTTCCATAATTAGTTTATTTCCTCGCTGCTGAGGGGAGCGTCCCCATTTCCTGCACCAGCTGCAATGACAGATAATCGTTCCAAATTAGTGCAATTGGGAACAATCTCTCAAAAGTTGCACACACCCCTTGCAAAACGACAAGTTCTATGTAAAACAAACAAAAACAAGGAGACAAATCGTTTCAAGACGTGATTTTTGTCTCTTCTATCTCGAAAAAGCTTCCCACCTCTTTCAGATTTACGGACATGAACTGTTCGCGGCTCATCTTTTGGCGTCTGAGGGATTTGGGTGGGAACTGGATGTTATTTGGAATTTTTTATTACTTCATCCACTCGGTTCCATCTGAAGAAAAAGTAAACCCAGAGCATTACACGACCGCCGCCGTGTTTCATTGTGGGCTTGGTGCTGTTTTGAGAAATGCTCAACAGCGTTATGCTGCCAAACATAGCTCTTAGGTTTATGGGCTGAAACTTTTCGTTCAGTTTTGTCAGACAGGTTCTCTGGGAGATTTTTTTCCATTCCTGAATGTCGTCTTTGTACGAGAAAGACTCCTCAGCCTGGAAACTCAGACTTCAGCATTGCTGTCGGCCTTCCTGATCCACTTCTGTTTTGTCTTTTCAGTAATTTTGCTGAAACTGACAGTTTTCCTAATGTTACTGCTGTCACGTTTTCTCAAGTTCATTGAATAGTTCACATTGCGTCAAGGTCTATAAATAATGCTGTCAAACCTTTTTTTTCCTTCTCCTGACTAATACGCTTGTGTAATAATGTGTTGGATTCATTGCAAATGTGAAACAGTTATTCAAATCTGAGTTGGCGAGTAATGGCATCTTCACTCGATTCAATTGGGGACCAAAGTTGCGGCATTTGTTACTACAGACCATGAGCCATTTCTCCCGCTTGCGCCGGATTCATACGTTTGTTTTGGCTGCATGCACCCAGAATGCCAGGCAATGCAGTCCGGTTCCTGGTACTGGAGCGGTCTCTGATCCCCTTGGCGTTCACATATCCATTCAGATCGCGGCAGAGCTCACGTCAACCGAAGCGAGACTTTTATGCAGAGGAGAGTTTGCTTTTTTTGACTGGCGTCAGAGTTCGGTTGGCCATTACCTTCCTAAACTAACCAGACTTTGTTTGGTTCAATTAAGCTTCCTGTTTCTGTCGCATCCAGGTGGTGAAGCTCTTGAATGTGACGGTGTGAAAAATTCTCTTCAGGGGATTGAACACTGCGGCTACTGCAGTCGATGAACGTACGATTGGATTTGTTTTTTTTTCATCATCTAAACAGCTCTTGCGCGGTTTGTTTGGTGCAAACACCATAATAATAAACCAATAAATACTTTGCAGCAGGGGCGGTTGAATGATTTTATGAAGCAACTTCATGCTGAGCATTTTGACATTATTTAAAATCCAGGCATCTGTGATTTTATTGCAACAATCCATAAAACTCTGGAGACAACTGACTTTCTTCCCCTATATGTGTGTTATGTGTTTGTTCACAGAACGCTGCATCGTTCTGTTAAGTCATGTGTGTAATGTAAGTAGGGAAATTGCCTAAGTGAGGGTAGCTCTCCACTGCGATGAGTCTGCGCTGCTCAGCGATATGAAAGCTTGATGCGGTGCGCCTTCATAATGCACGACTGGCACAATCCAACCGCAGCCAGGGGCTCATTACTTCTGCTTTATTAGCGACCTGAGAAAGTGCATGCAGTTCTCGTCCAAGTAAATTGATAGTAAGTGGTGGGATTAAGTCAACGCCGTCGTGGCAAATTAGTTTTGGGCCTTTTGCTCAACCGCCTTCTCCACAGATCAACTTTGAAGAAAGCAGAGTGCGTCGAGCGAGCGCGGCGAGGCAGACTCCCCCCACCGGGGCAGACTCCCCCCACCCGGGGCTGCCCTGACAAACAAATCCCAGGAAATCCGCATGAAATTCACGTGACCACATGTGGCTCCCATTTTCCATTTTGCTCATGTGATCCATGGTTTATTCAACATGGGATGACATACTTTTGACATGTTTACATGTGCACCAGATTTTCTTCCATGGGTGATTATACTGAATACGTAATAAAAATAACATTATAATAACAAATATAACAAATATAACAAATAACAAGCTCTGCTAAGTCTAAGCTATTATATATATATATATATATATATATATATATATATATATATATATATTGGAAAGTATATATCATGTTACATATATTTTGAAATTACACGAAATGTATATTTTGTGTTATTTTGAAAATCTCACGAGACGTTTTCAAGCTCAACCCCAAACACAAGAACAGGGACGTCAAAGTCAAAAACACCGAGGGCCAAAAAAACTAGTTTGCTACAAGTCGAGGGCCGGACCGGTTCTACGTTTATTAAAACGTGTTGAAATAATTGCACGTAGCCTGTTGAACCAAGATCTAACACCGTGTACGTTATTTAATCATGAAATGAATAAAGCCATGTTTTCTTATGGATCTGTCAATAATTTCAAGTGACACCATTTTTCAACAGGCAAACAGACAAAAAATGTAATTGTTTTGAAAAACTAAATATGTTTCTTAATATCAAGATAAATACATAAATTAAAGTGCATGCATTATAAACTGATAATGCATCATTGTGCTGCTCTGTGTCGTCCATATTCTTGTCTTTGTCCGTATGTATCTGAGATAGTCATCTGGGAAACGATGAACAGAGAGAGTCAAACTAAAATGTCAGACAAATTCTGGGTTTATGTCTGTTTATTTAGCCCCAAAGCTGCTTATAATAGTCAGACGTTTGGAGCGAAACTCAAATTCTCTTTTTCCAGCAACAAAATACACATCTGCCTTTTTCCTCCACTGTTTATGTTCCTGTCGCTGCTGATGCTGTCGCATAGAAACTGCCCAAGGCGCAAAGAGGAAGTAAAATTTAATTACAAAATAAAATAGTAACGCAAAGTGATTTCTATAAGTAACTATAGTCTGTCTACTGGATTTCAAATAGCAACGTGTTAGATAACTCGTTACTGAAAAAACTGCACACAGGTTCACCTTTTACCTCCATGAACATGAACTCTGTCTCCCGCCAAGCCTGAAACTCTCTGTTCTCACCGTCCACTAAACGTTCAGCCATTTTTGAAAGTTGATTTCTGCTCTGGCTTCATTGATGAAGCCAGAGCAGAAATCAATGAAGCTTCAATGACCATCCTGACCAACTTCAGGATGGTCATTGAAGCCGCTTGTGCTGCAGTGACTTGGCAGGCTACCGTTGCATTGTGGGGAATGTAGTGTTGGTGTATGCAAAACCCCAGCGGGCCGCTGTGGTCTGCGGGTCGGTTCTAATGGTAAATAAATATCATCCAGAGAGCCACAGATAATTAATTCGCCAGCCGGATCTTGACTTTGACATATGTGGAGTACATGCTCACACATTAATTATGTCCTTTGATTAAATTGATTTATATTCAGTGTAATTCCAGTTCTGAAAAATTAACTTCATAGCAGGTGAGTCTGTCTCACCTGAGAATGTGAACCTGTACTGGGCTGATTCTGCCTTCAAATAATTGTGACAATGCTCCTTTAGAAGATTCATAACTCAGAACTTAAAAGTCTGAAACAGGAACAGGTCTGCAAAAACAGCCTGTGTGCTTCACTCAGGAGAGAGATTCATTTGATGCATCAAAGAGTGATGTCATCACTTCTGATGTCATTGTTACCAGTGGAAGTGAACATTCTACTGGTCCATCACATCAAACACGTTTTGAGCGTCAGGAAAGTCTGGTTTACATTCAAAATCTATGTGGAGTGTTGGATGCGCTTGATGTGTCAAACGCTACAAATGGTTAAATTGCGCCGCGTTAGACGCTCAAAGCGCCTCCATATAGACTGAATGCAAACCAGACGCACCTGATGCTCAAAACCCATTTGGTGTGACACCATGTGACATTGGTGTGTCCATATGTCACATGGACATCAGATGTCCATGTGACATATGATGTCACATGTCACATGGACATATAATGTCCATATAATAATGTCCATGTGACATATCAGGTCACATTAGGTCAGTGCTTCTTGATTCCAGTCCTCAGGCATCCCCTGCTCTGCATGTTTTAGATGCATCTCTACTTCAGAACAGCTGATCCAAATGATTGCATGATCTCTTCTGCAGTCATCAAGTACTGCAGAAGCCTGTTAATCACCCACAGATTCAACCAGATGTGTGGCAGAAGGGGAAACACCTAAAACATGCAGGACAGGTGATCCTTCTGAGGAGGGGAATTGAGAAACACTGCATTAGTCCCATCATATTAGGACCAAAGCCTGGTCCTAATATGATGGACTCATTGATTTGGGTCAGGGGTAATGTTTAGAGGTGAGATGCAAATTAAGTTTTAGTTAATGGTAGGGTTAGGAATAGACTAGTATTGGCTAGGATTAGGGAAAATGTGTGGGTTGGGCAAAATCGCAGCTACTAAAAAGAAAGGGAAATCAATGCAAAGTTCTAATATGGGTCAAAATAGTTTTGACAAATCTGTATAGCATTTTGTTTTTCTGCCAATTGTATAGCTGCAGTTCACTAGTAGTCTACTGTACTGAATGTGCTCAGACACATTCAACACATTAGAAACCAATCAGAACCAAAAGCTTACCCTTTGGTTCTGATTGGTTGTTTCTGGACAGTAGCAGAGCCAGATGCATTTTCACAGATTCTCTGTTTCATTTTCTACTGTCAGACACTTTTAACAAATATTCATCCATCCATCATCTAACACACTTTTCCTGACACACACACATTCACACCTTAAGACAATTTAGAGAGACCAATTAATTAATGCAGAGTTTTAGCCAAACCTGGGTTTGGATAGTTACCTAGGTCAGTACCAGCCGGGTGTTGGTCGGCGTAAAGGGCGAGCCGGGCATAGCTTACCCTTCCTGCCAATGCCAACATGAAGGCCCTCCATGCAACCAGTGGAGGTTGGTTGCATGGATGTCTGTCTGTCCTCGGTCCTCCATGTTTGTGTGGAGGTCTGGCTTTGTGTGGTCTCCTCTCTTTGCAACCTGGATGTGGGTCGTTGCAAAGGCCAAGCCAGACTATGGATGGAGACACCTGGCTGATTCAAGGTCTCTCTTTCCTTGGACTCTTCTCCTTGCAGGGGGGCCTCTGGTTGGGTGGAAACTTCAGGATGGTTGTTTTCCAGAGCAAGTTTTAACTTCCTCTTCAGGTCCACAACCTGACCCTGCAAAGATTTCACCGTTTCCTCCTGTTCTATGTATTTGGTAGCTTGCTCAGTGTGATGTTTGAGCTGCTCCTCATATTTCAGCCTCACTCTATATTCTTCAACCATTACTTCTATGAGACCTTTATTGTGGGAGGCGCATTTTTCAGCCTCCCTCTTGAAGTAATCCAGCTGTTGAAGAAGGTTCTTGTCAGCTGTAACTTTGGTAGAGCAAGAAGCCTTTGAGCCACCTGTCGTCTCTGACACGTTTCTGTCATGATCTCGTTTGAGTTGCTGGTGACGTTCTTTCTGTAACATGTTTTGCAGTCTTTGAATTTCCTCCTGCTGGGATTGGACTTTAGTCTGATAGGCAATCCTTCGGTCTCGTTCCTCATGGAGATCAAAGATCTTGCTCTGCAACTCTTTTTTAAGATCGTCCACCTGCTTTGTGAGATCAGTGACTTGTTGGCTTGTCTTGTCCATGACTTCCTCTGAGGGGATGATCTCGAAGCCAGCAGACTGAGTTGTTTCCTGCTCGACTTCTGAAGATGTTGAATTCTCAAAGTTGCCGGAAGGACTTGATTCCCCCTGGATCTCTGATGATACATCTTCCGGCTCAATGGGGCTGTCGCTGTCGTCCTCAAAAGGGAAAACGACAGCGTCGTAGTCGGCCTGAACGTCGAGGTCCATTATGTCGACCCATGACAGCTTAGCTGGAAATGCTTCATGTTCACATGCAAGCTGTTGTTGCTTCATGTCGATATTCTTGCTCTGAAAGGCGTGCGATATCTGGAACCGATATGCCGCTTGTTTCAATGACTTTCGAACGTGCTCTGTAGAGTGATCTGCCGCGATAGAACTGTGGAACAGGTCTGACAAAACTCTGTCTCTGACGCTACATTCCATTGTGGCGTCATAGAGTTATGACGTCAATGTTGACGTCATTGATTCCATTGGACAAACATTCTATTTCTATTGGAGTTGATAACCGATTAGTTTGCAGTTATGTCTGAGAAAATGACACGAGATTGACATGTGACCTCATATTCATCGTGAAAAGTCAATAAGATGAAGAAATTGGACATTTTCATGGTAAAAAAGCTGGTCCCGTTATTTTAGAATTGTATATATTTTCAACTGTTTCACACCTGTTGCATATGTTGCAGATGTGCATACCATGTGATCCACATGTTTCACATATCTTATGTATCAATGTGCATCACATGGTACACATATGAAATGTAATGCGTGTGTGATATACATGGGATGCACCTGTGTAACATGTGGAAATGTGTGAATCACATGTGATTTCACCACGAAACATGCCAAAATCACACATGTGCTTTCACATGTGATTCACATCTTTCACATGAAAAAGTTGTGTGAACCACATGTGCAGTTTTCATGTGATGACATGTGAAAGTCACATGTGATTTCCTGGGATTTTTTTCGAAAGGGTTCGACATGGCAGGCTGCACCTGAGCTGAACGGGTTCACAGCTGCGCGGGTCCAGACACACACACACACACACACACACACACACACACACAGAAAAAAAGTCGTGATTCCTGAATCGCCTCTGGGGAACGAATCGTTTTATTAGCAATGCTCGCTAAGAGCCGGTTTCTTCACCTTGGCTTTACGGCAGCTCTCGGGTCTTTAAAGGTTTAGCGATGCGGCTTGCGTCAACGCTTCATTGTCGTTGTTGTGTCTAATCGATGCGTTGCCTGCAGATCCGCAACCAATCGAGGGGTGGGGGTTGTTCCCTCTCTCGAGTCTGTAATTTGTCGGGGCCTCTTAAAGGGCAGCGCTGCAGCACTCAGCAGAAATGGTCCCATAATGGTACGTTTCCACAGCCTTCATGTCGTTCCGTGCTGTTACCCAAACTTTGTTTTCTGAATAAATGCTTCAACTCCAATTGCTGGCAAAAAAAAAAAAAAAAAAGAAAAAAAAGAAAAAAAAAACAACCAAAAAAACCCCCCATAAAAACAGCAATTACCAGCGATTTCCTGGCTCTCATATTGGCACTAAGAGACAGGCGGGAGCTTTTTACAAACAAACAGTCAGCCAACCCTTCCTGCCATCAATAATCAGATTGTGTCTTGTGAGCACAAGAAGAGAGATTATAGCAGGTATTCAGGTATGCATGACTTCACCTTGCTGTTAAAGTTGTCTCCAGGTTTCCCATGCACTAAATCACTCCACATCTTAATAGCATCTGTTTTTTTTTTCTACCACATTGTGAAAGCATATTTTGGATCTCAGCTGGGACTGTGAGGCTTTTTTTTCTCTGTTTCAATATTTCCTGCTTTGTTTTCACGCTGCACAATATAAAGAAGAGATTAAACTAATGGTGTATCAGTAATGGAGCTTACTCAGGCTCTCACTGCCACTATATAGCAGCAAACATACTAATTACACCAGTGCTGCTTCCTTTAAGAGGGACGGTTACAATGATCTAATGCACTTGATTAATTGATTCCCACCAGGCGTAAGAACCGTCAGAAAAGCGCGGGGTGTAAGAGGACTGCTGGTCAGCAGCAGTGAGTTCAGACAGTGAGCTGTTTCCTCTGGTTAAATGAGTCTGATTAGAGAGATTTCAATCCAGTTCATCACGCTGAGCATTATTATACAAACAGTAGCTGGTTTTTCATTACGCACAAAACTGTGCAAATTGAAATGACTCAATTTGCTTGATGGCGATTTCGAAAAGCGTGTTCTGTAATGACTTATCGGGTGAACAAACGCGTTTCTTATTTTACGGTAACGTAATCGCAATTTTTTTGAATGTTTTTTTTTTTCTTTTTCTTTTAAATTAGCTGAATATTGACAACGTTTTGCACAATTTTTGTAATGAAAACACAGCTGCCAAGAAGAAAAACTCCATCTTAGGAGGAAGAAACTTCTGCAGAACCTGGCAGCAGCATGGCCGACGCAGAGGCTTGGAAACGAATCACACAAAGAAATAAAATACACAAGTGTTGACTCAGGACTACTTGAAAAGTAAAATGTAAAATGTGAAGTGATTGACGGCAGCAAGGGTTTCTTTACTGGCTTCAACTAACAGAGAAACAGCTCTGCGGATTAGCTCTGACAGAACACAGTCAGTAAGTCACTGCTAAGTAGGGCTGAAAGAATTAATTGGATTAATTCATTGACTATTGAATTAATTGTCAACTAATTAGGTAAGTGGTAAATCGCTAACTGGCCAATGCTCAGCTAAAAGTTAAAAATAGCAAATAATCCAAAATTGGGGAGCAGTAGGAGAATCTATCAGAGTGAGGAAAAGTTTTTCAACCTCATTCCTGGACAGAAGTTTTCTAATTCTGACAATATTCGAGGAATGAAAGAAGGAAGTCATAGAAACTTGTTTTATACGGGATTTAAATGACACGCCCTTCGCTTTATTCCCAGATGAATAAACGCCATGCAGATCAAGTCACCGACTAAGCAGTCGCTTTTCAAAGACTGGACAGCGACTTCTGTCTTGTCTGAACTTAGAAGGAGAAAATGTTAAGTGATCCAGGTTTTTATGGCTGCAGTTAACGCAGCGAAATGGATTCATCTGAACTTTTGGTTGAATAAAGCTGAGCGTCGTCATCATAACTGTGAATATTTATTGCATTCTGTCTGATGATTTTACCAACAATGATGGGCCAACCATGGAGCCCTGTGGTACTCCACAAGAAACTAAGAGGCTGCATTATGTACATGAACAAACTGGAACTATACCAACTGTACTTATTCTCCTCTATTAATTATGAAATTTGTGCCATTCTAGTTTGGCAAAGAGTCTTTTTATACAACAATGGATTATTTTTTAAGAACAAGTCTGACTCCTCTTGCTGTGCAAGAGACTTATTTTCTCTGTAATTACTAAGTGCTGTGCTATAAATTTCGCAGCTCTGAATTAAACCAGCGAGCCAAACTGCTGTGACTCATAGTCATTCAATCTCTGAGTCACTTCTCCACACAGGGGTGTATTTATAGTCATTTAGAGGCAGTTTGTCCAACAGATGACGCCTGGCTAAAACTGACGATTTTGCCAGTAATGAGCTTAAACAAAGCAAAAAAAAACTCTACAACAGATGAAAAACAAAGAGAAAATGGTGATGTTGCAGTTGCTCAGTCAAAAGTAAAAGTCCAGACAAATTGATGAAATGCTGCGGTTTGACGTGAGGAGAAAATGTATGCAAATGTCCATAAACTGAAACAAAGTTGCAAAGAAGAGTGAGGCGAAGTTTTCCACGATAAAGTGAGAGACGGATCATCACAGAGAATTTCCACATCAGATCACTGCAGATAAGTTGGGTTCTATAGGATATTGGTTTTTCATAAACTTTGTAACTGAAGTGCGTCAGGAAAACGTCCATGGCAGGTGAGGCTTCAAACCTTGTTAAAATGTATTTACATGGTAATAATACTGAGAGTTCAGGTCTTTGGTCCAGTCAGAGTTGATTACACATTCACACGGACTTTAAAGGCAAAGGGCCTGGAGTTTGATTAAAGCAGACTAAACAGGGCTGGTGTGAATGAAGCCACTGAAATTTTGAATCTATCTTTCAGCAGAATCATCTCTTTGACACGTTGGGAAAGTTATTACTTTTATAATTACTGTAAATGATCGTTGGACTCCCGATGTCAATATAGAAATAACACAACGTAAATGTATAAGCTTTCAAATTTGTCACGCACTTTTTTTCTGGCAGCACAGACGGCGCTAACGAGCAAAGCGGAGCATATTTTGATGCTCCAGCTCCAGCTCCAGATTTTGGACATATTGTGCTTTTAATCACTGCAGGTTCCAGTGATTTAGGAAAACAACTCGAACGTTGACGTTGCTTCCAAAAGAAATGCTGATCATCACTTCTTGCAGGTGCACGTCGGTCCTCATGAAGGCTTTGATTACCTCAGAGCAGCAGTGCGTTTCGAACAGATATTAGGTTCATTAAAGCACACAGATGTGTGTTATGCAAAGGGTTCCTGCTAATCCACTTAATTATGTGCTAAAGAGGCCAGGCAGGAGAAGAAACACTTTATGTGATTATTTTGTAATTCTCAGTGTGTCACGGACGGCAGGGCGTTAATACAAGGCCTTGCCGCCGTCTCTGCAGGTGCTACCTGTGACATCAGCTGCACCGTCCACAGATCCTGCTGCGCGGCGTCCACACGAGGACGACGTTTGAAATTTTCTGAAGCGATCCTCAGGTTATAGATGCTGTTTGGCAACAATTTTTCTTAAAGGTTTCTTCAAAGAAGGTAAATCTGAGTCACCGGCTTGTTGGTTGCCAGTCTATCCAAGGCTGAGGACCAGCGCGGGTCAGCGGGAGGGAAGCTAACATCTCTGCAGACCAAATCCACATCACTGATGGAAAAACAATCAACCTCGGACCAACAAAGCTGACTGTCAATCGCAAATCTGCCTCAGAAAGTCAGCAGAAACTCAGGTCTACCTTGCAATAGAAGACGGCCCGCATGTGTCAGTATCAACCCTCATTTCAAACGGCCTTCGCCGTCGGTTGAAATGAGGATTGATACTGCACGCTTTGCGGGTTTTCTCGTCTCCGAATTCCTCCGCTGGTGTTTTGTGGATTTGTTCTGGCTGCGCCTTTCGGTCCTTTAAAAGACGCAGCGAAGCCACGAGGTCAGCCAGAGGATTCTGGGACCAGAAACCTCCTCGGCACGCCTTCCCCTCTGCCAGCCTCTGTGTGTCTGCCGGCACATTTCTGCGGCTCCTTCTGAACAATTTGCCAGTTTTAGATAAAACAGCTCATAAATCTGCCTCAGACAGAAATGAGAGCGAGCTCGGGGTTGTGCAACGACGCGCATGTTTACACTATGTAGCTCTTTTCCTGTCTGCTTCTGCACAACGGGAGCTGATCGAGAACTTTCCACGTTCTCGGTACTCTCTGTCGAGTTCTTCTGACTGACGTTGTGAAAATGTCAGAAAATCTAAGAAAGAAAAAAAAAAAGATCCAAATTAGATGAAACAGGAAATAAACATTACAACTTTTTTCAAACATATCAAGTAAATTTTCGTCAAATATGTTGGTCAATGTTCCAGTTATTATGAAACAAAAGCAGCTCTCAGGAGGAGGGATTTTAGTCTAGATTTCAAAGCAACTCAGTGCTTTGGCTGTTTGTTTCTAGAGCCTTTCAGATCTGATACAACAACAGCAGATCTTTAATGTATTGTGGTGCTGAGCAGCTGAGCGATTTATAAACCAACAGTGTTTTAAAGTCTGTTATCTCAGTGGTTGGACTTTATGCTCCTGGTTCTAGTGAGAACAGCAGCAGCAGCAGCAGCGTTCTGGATCAGCTGATTGTTTTTGGCATTGAGGACACTGTTGCAGTAATCAATGCGACTAAAGATAACCGCATGGACGAGTTCCTCCAGATCCTGCTGGGACATCAGTCCTTTAATCCTGCAGAAGTTCTTCAGGTGATAGAAGGCCGACTTTATAACTACCTTTATGTGACTCTGAAGGTTCAGGTTCAGATTTGGGGCCTGTGAAATCAACCTGTGCTGAGTCTGGATGGTTCCTCTTCAGGTCTAAAGATAACTTCAGTTTTGTTTCTGCTCAGCTGGAGAAAGTTACAGCACCATGGATTGATGAAGTTCATTGATTCGGGTTGAACATGATTCAGTCAGACGGCACATGGTTACCCATTTGAACCAAGGGTTCATATTTATGATGTACAAGTTGTCTGTGAGAAATCTCCCACTACTGAGATAGAAGGAGTGTGTTTACACTCGGTCCCCGCAGTGTGTGTGTGCGTGTGTGTGCGTGCGTGTGTGTGTGTGTGTGTGTGCGTGCGTGTGTGCGTGTGCGTGCGTGCGTGCGTGTGTGTGTGCACGCCTCTGTAACAGGGACACTTAATCTGCCACCTCACTTGAGATTTCTGGTTCATGCATTGTTAGCCTCAGCATTCCTCACATCACACAGACCTCAGAAGTATTTACCTCTGGATCCCTGCCTGGCCATATATCACCTCCGCTGGCTGATCCTCCACAGTCATTGGAACATTTCTGTCGACTGCAAGAAAGGGAACATCTCATGGAGAGTGGGCCGTCCCTCGCGCAAACTTTCGACACGTTCGGCACGTCCATCTGCTCTCGTCCTCGTCTGCGGATCACGGGCGCGAGCGTTCAGTGGCTTCGGAGAGCGGATTCATTCCCGCCCCGAGGCGAAAAAAAAGAAAAAAAAAAACGAAAAAAGCTCATTCCTTCAGCTGAAAAGAAGCAGTGAATGCGGAGGGGTTGGAGCGTTCGAGCCTTCCTGCCCACACAGCCTCCCTGCAGGCGTCCTTCACTGTTGAGGCTCTTAAGTCTGTTTCAGAAAGCTTACATAACCCGAGCCGCGGCCGGGGATGCCAAGTCCCATCAAAGCTTCTGGGGTGTGAATAAAACTCAGAAAGGAGACGGTGAATGCGTTTGACCTTTAGCGAGGCGAACGGTGAGCTCTCCGGGGCATTAACCTTATCTCGCAGCTGCATAACAGTCACTTGAATGATGCTCCTTTTCTGTGCTGCGGCCGGAACTTTTTAAAAGGCGGTCGATGTCGTTTTGTTGCCGTGGCGGTCTGCAGGCTCTGTACGGTGCTGTGAAAGCAGCAGAAGTGTCCAAACTTTGCGTCTCCAGTGCTGACTCTGCTGGTTTCGTGAGTCCCCGTTTTTTTTACGCTTCGCCTCATCTGTCATGCTGAAGAGGCATCATGAGGGGGAAGTTATGGCCACATTGATATTGTTACCCAGTCACTTAACATAACTAGTTATTAAATAATGGATTTTTTTTTTCAATAAAAAACAATAAGCCCTAATGCATCAAGTCAGCTCATGTTTTATGGCTGGTTAATGGGGCAGGACTGTATTTTCCAAGTACATGCTGGCGTTTTATAGCGTAACCTAGTTTTACTTCCAGCTCCGGCTCTTTCTGAAACTCTGCCTTCAGGAAGTCACAACATGCCTCCTCTGCTCCCTTCAACGTTTTTACCAGCGTTGCTCTGATAAGTCGCTCCTATAATGAGCCGATGCTCAGTTCCACCAGGTGTTTGCTAATTGCTGCTGGCTAGTCTGAAGGAGCTGAGTAGGGCGAGTCGTGGTGGAGAGAAGATCGGAGCCGAGGCGTTTAGCCCAGCTGAACGGTTGCCGCGGGAGAGTAAAGGATTTCTGAAACATGAAAGAAACAAAGCAACACGCCAGACATGTGCATAATGACATGTGAAGCTCTAAAAAGTCAATTTAAATGAACAAAAGGGGATTCACACTAAACCCTTTGGGATTTATTCTGATCCATATAGAGGAATTCAAGGAAACATCATTTAGGCATGAAAATGTTCTGATGCTCCTTGGATGAAAAGCCAAAGCGCAGACAAAAGATTGATTTATGTACCTTAAACAATAAAAAAGGCTACAACATCTGATCTTCTGCCGTCGAACTTTTGCTGCAAACTTGTAGTTTTTCTTTTCTTTTTGCCCTGAAGCCGTCTGCTTGTTACAGATGCTGAGGTGTCAGAGGTTCGCCGTCCTTCGTTCATGGTAAGCTGGGATCCTTGTTAAGTCTGACAGGTTCATCACAGTCAAACGTAACAAGAGTCCAGTGACTGTGATTCACAGCAGGGCAATCAGAGGTTTGGATTTAGAGAGAGAACACAAATGGAAGGTGACCGGAGCCACATCCAGTGGAGACTGTTGCTGAAAAGCAGCAAGCCAGTAATTTGTTACCTGCAGTAGAAAACTCGTGGAGACTGACTTTAGCTGCTTTGGGTTCTTATTTGCACAGAAGGAGCAGCAGCGGATCTGGAGTCCTGGGTGGGTTGCTGGTTCGAACCCCTG
This sequence comes from Poeciliopsis turrubarensis, assembly GCA_010277015.1. Classification (NCBI taxonomy): domain Eukaryota; kingdom Metazoa; phylum Chordata; class Actinopteri; order Cyprinodontiformes; family Poeciliidae; genus Poeciliopsis; species Poeciliopsis turrubarensis. Next base: position 2,029,958 of record VMRN01000058.1, read on the forward strand.
CTCCTTCCATCTCGCTCACTTTGCGGGGGTGGACACAGATACAGATAATCTGTGAAACAACGAGACAGAATCAAGAAAAGAGTCTTAGCGTTGTCAGTCATGCTTGTATACGTGCTGCTCAACCCGTCCCTGTTCCTCTCTGCTACGCCACAGGTAGTTCTCCACATTCTCCGGAGCCTGCCGTGAATGCTAAGGTTCGTTAGCCTTAGCATTCTCTGCCGTTAGCACATTGAACGATGTGTACATGAGCATAATTTACAGCGTTAAGCTCCTCCTCCTAGCCCTGATTGGGTGTTTCAGACCAGAAGTGGTCTACCGGTCAGATGAACTCGATTTTTTTCACAGATTATCCGTCTCGTGTTAAACCATCAAGACATGGTGACAGTTTTCGGTGTAAGCGGGAGGAACCCAGCCACGCCCTCTGGTAGAAATCCTCCAATCAGAAAAGAGTCTCACAACAAGCCAGTTTTCACATGTGATGAAAAGAAAAATAACAATAAACAAGAATAGTGGGTTGTTGCCGTTTAGGTTGTCCTTGTTTCCAAACTGAATCCGTTCATCTGATCCGTCTGTTAGGTGAGTCATTTTGTTGAAAGTAATTGGTGATTTGGTGACGATGCATTTAAAATGAAAGTGTTCCTTTTCGATGAGGTGAGCCGGACCTGCAGGGCCGCAGCTGCAGCGCTGCTTCTCCTGAGGGTTCTGCTGGCAAACAGAAACGCTTCATTACGATTCAACGGCCGACTCCGGAAATGATCCTGAAAGCACGGAAACAAAGATGATCAAATCTGTAGGATGCATCATTTTGGAGAAAAGTACGATTGAAATTACATCGGGGTTTCATTTATGGACTGGAAGAAATCAGTACTCACTGATTTCTAAAATCCCTGCTAAAATAATGCAGGGATTTTAGCTTTGACTTAGATTTGAGACTTTTAAGATTTTAAGATTTGAGACTTGATTTAGGGAAAAAACAAAAGCAGTTCTGTGAACATCTCTGCTAACAACTCTGTGAAGTTTTCTGTGCACCAGCTGCGTTTCCAGTGACCGCATAAATGGGTAATTTGACATTTCAAAGACAAATTTGCTTAATGGAAACATAATTTAAAAAAATATATACAAATCTCGTTTTTTGATTTTTAAAAAATTGGTCCTCGGATGAGATGCTTTGGCCGAATATAAATCGGTTTATTTCACAAAATTGCAAAGGAAAGACTTTTTTCACATCACACAAGTCACATGGTCAGCAACCTGACGCTGCAGCTGCCGCTGCCGCAAACGCTGAAGAAGACGATGACAGGAAGTGGTTGGAGAATTATGGCATTTTGGTTGTTCGCATGAACAAACTTATTCTCTTGTGACTTTAACTGCGTTTTCTCATTTAACAGAAAAATTGTGTTTTTTCAACTTTAGCACGATATTGACAAAGTTTTGCGTATATTTGTAATGGAAATACAGCTGATGTGGAATGTGTCCACTGATGGCTGTTTGAGGACAAGGCAGTTGACTTCATCTTTAGCAATATATTCTGCGTTATTGACAGATTGGTCAAATGAAGAGATTTTAATTTTTTTTTCTTATCACAGCAGAATAATAATCCATTAAAAATAGGCCACGTTATTTAACTGAAACCATTTCTACCTGTATTTTCTTTGCAGTAAATGAAGTCGTTTTCCCCCTAATTTCGTACGTTTTCCTTGAATAAACATTGAAAAAAAAAAATAAAAAAATCATTCATCGAATCATTGTGCTCACTGTGCTCAAACGTTTCTCCCACTGTGTTCATCTGGGTTGAAGATCCATTATGAAAGTCGGTCACCCAAGAAATGTACATGGATGATTCATCTCAACCTATTTTCCTGTACATCACAGATACATCCAGCGTTCATTTCCCTGGATGAACGCTGCGTTTTGCTGGAGAACCGGAGCGCTGTCAAAGTAACTTCATCTAAAAAGCATAAATAATCCCTTCAGTTTCCTCGGATCTTGTTTCACATGTGATCGATGCTCACAGGGGAGAAAATAAGTATTTAACTCACCCCCTAACACCAGTTTAGCCGCTTACAAACAATGGAGAGGCCATAGGTACAACTCCAACTGTTTGACAGCATTTTTTTCAACCAAAGATGAAAAAAAAAAATATCCAGAAAATAATTAATTAACATTTTATTGTGCGAAATAAATGTTTGATAAACAACCAGCCAGCAAAACATTCTGAGTCTTCAAGAAGTTCTCTCATCCTCCACTCATTACCGCGGGTTTGAATCCGTTCCCTGCTTGAAAGACACCTGTCCACACATGCAACCAATCAGACTCCATCAGGCATTGGAGAACAACAAGGAAAATCACTGAGAGCAGCAGAAATGCACCATTCGAATTCAGCTTTTTGTTTCCTATCTGTGACAAGATGGAGTGAACATCACATTCCATGTTTCTGTTTCCGTTGGGAAGTGAAGAGAAAAAGTCATCTATCCTGATTGTCGCATGTCTCCTCCAATGTGGCCGATCTGACAGCCTGACAGATCCAGTTATTTCTACTTCCACGGTTTTGTTATTCGATGTAACTTTAATGTCTTAAAACAGGGAAAGTTTTTCTGCAAGTGCTGATAAGGCAGAATGTAAAAACCAATCATGCTAATAAACGATGAACTAAATCCAGAGTGGACGTCACACAACTTGCATGTGTGCGTGTGTGTGTGTGTGTGTGTGCATGTGTGCGTGCGTGTGTGTGTGTGTGTATCATAGAGTGTAACCGGAGGCCTCCCACCAGGCGAGTCTTTCACACTTTTAACGAGGTACCAGGATGCAGACTGTCAAAGAGATCTGCGGGTTTTTTTTTTTTCCTCTTACTGACTGTAGATCTCATTTTATTCCTCCAAAAAAGCAAACAACAGCCCCAGGCTTTATGTTTCAACCTGCCGCCCATACGCCGCTCACACATCAGCATCACCTCACGTTCTCCAACATTATAAACTTTCAGAGTGACTGATCAGCATTGTTTGTTTGGCTTTAAGCAAACTGTACATCAGTAAAAAGTGGTACATTTTCAATCGTTTAAACAGGTCAGTTCTGGGGTGCAAATGAAAACGTATGCGTCAGCAACACTCATAAAGGTTGCCATGCTGGTGAAGTTGTTCCATTGCAGCTGATGTGAGTTTAATACGACATGAAAAGACTTCATTGGAGTCTGTGATCCAAAGGTGAAAGCGTTGTGGCTTGGCAGATGTGTTCATCCACATAAATAGTCTCAAAGTGTGCTTAGCCACCAGGGGGCAGCAAAAGCACGACGACTTGATTTGAGCTTCCTCTACTGGAGACAAACTGTTACATTCATTTAAGGCGGCAGCTGTTTTCTAATTTTATGTTGATTATATACACATATTCAAGTCATTGAATATGTGTATATTGAATTCAGATTTTTTTTTTTTCCATTGGAGCATTGGAGCTGATTCTGCTTCAGCTTTGATTTTTTTATTATTTATTTATTTTATTCATTTTTAACAGACAGTCTGAGATTTTCCTCAAGTTCCCTTTGATACACAGAATAATTCATGTTGAACTCTACAGTGGTGAGCTGGCCTGGTCCTGGTCCAACGAGGCATCCCCATAATCACACATCTACTGCCATGCTTTACAGTTGGTCTGAGCGTTCTTTGCTGTGATGTTTAATTTGGATTAAGTCAAACAGAGTCTCTTTTGGTGTCCAAATAATTTAGTTTAAGGTTCTTGTGTCCAAGCAACATTATCCTAGACTAGAGGTTCTAATCTTTGCTTATTTTCCTCTAGAGTAAAGAAAAAAAAAAGAAGAACAGAAATGTGGGCTTAATGGACAGTATGTTCAATATCTGCTTAAAGGTTATTTTCCAACAGCCACTTTTAATCTGACAGGTGATTCTCATCAGTTCTGTTTTGTTGGATGAGTCTGCAGTGTTTCTGTCTCCACGTTCACCGAACGAAGAGTCGCAGCTCTTTCCACAGTCTGAGCCACCGCTGACACGCTGTCTCTCGTCTGCGTCGTCGTGACGACGCTTCGTCTTTCTCCTCTTATTCTCGGCTCCGCTCTCTGAGAGGTCCAATCAGAACATCAGAGTTCTGTCATCTTCCATGTTCGCTGATGAAAACGCTGAGAGGGACCAGCGCTCGGTCCCACCTGGTGCCCTTTCTATTACCTTCAAGTGGTTTTCAGTGGCACTTAGGGCATGCTTTCAGGGAGACATCAGAGAATGACAAGAGGAGAGGAGAGGAGAGGAGAGGAGAGGAGAGGAGAGGAGAGGAGAGGAGAGGAGAGGAGAGGAGAGGAGAGGAGACGGCAGAAGACTTTCTTTCCAACTCAAGTGCTGTGTGTTTCTTCAGGATTACAAAAGCAGAAGGAAAAGTCAGGGTATTGTCAGGTATTGTCACTGTGGAGCTTCCAGAACCGAACCACCCGTTCTTCTGTATTTAAAAAGTCTAAATATTGAGAAATATTTGCTGCTTATAATTAAATTATGTGCCACGGAAATTACTTTATTCTTGTACGCAGCAAGATCATGTCCTCAGCAAGATCATGTCCTCATCAACTCTCTGAGTGCCTTTAATAAGGGATTTGCTGGCTTTCTGATCCTCAAAGTTAGGATTTGCCGCCATCTAGTGGACTCCAGAATAACTCCCCCAGTTTGTCAGCACAAAACCAAATTTTTGACAATTCCTACTGCATACATAACGCTGAGATAAATATACTCGTTTATGATAAATGAACAGTTTTATTCCAAAGCAGACATTTAACTCCCCCCACCCCTCCCAAATCCCTCTGAGCCCGGAGTGAGACCGCAGACCCAGCCTGTGCTTCCAGATGTATTTACGACACATGTGACCCACCTGCAGCTGTAAAGCAAACACAGTGGTGTCAGATATACGGGCCACTGCGGACTCGCTGCCGAGCCCGGCTGCAGTTTGGTTTGGCCGGCGCGCAGCAGGAGCCATCATCATCCTCCAGTCAGCTCTCACGACGCGCAGACGTTCATCTGCCTGGAGGCAACAGGATCACAGCCTCATTATTACTATTAGAAGTGGTAGTATTTTCCAGGCTCTGCTTTCATGAACACATCCTGTGATGTTCTGCCTGTGAAGGAAGGGATTGTGACAGAGAACAAGAACTCCTCCGGTGCAGAGCAAAGCGGTTTTCAGACGCTTTAAATCAACGGGTCGCTTTGGTTCAGCTTTTTATGGGAGGGATTGTAGCAGATATGAATCAGCCTCACCTCTAAGTAGCTTTGCAAAACTACTTAGGCTTTTCACATCTCTTACATCACAAGTGATTGTTTTTTTTTTGTTGTTGTTGTTGTTTTTTTTCACAATTCTATTACACCGACCAGTTGAATACATAGAAAAAAAAATATTCTCAATCATTGAGGAAAAACATGGCTGTTGAACACATTCACTTTGATTAAATACGTACATTTTTATGCAATGTAAATTTGAATTCATTCACTTTTGGGTTTTTGGTTTTTTTTGGGGCTACTCCAAAAGGTTATCGTCGGTCTGCGTTGGTTTATCCAGTGAACCAGTTTGAATGCATGTTTGTCCTGCTGGAACAATGAACCATTGCAAAGGTAGAGTTGAAGAGTTTTGATGTGGCTCAACGCCTTCGCTGTGTCATGCTTCACTGCTGGTGCTGCCAATGGTAACCGTGTTTCCATCAACTGTCAAAATTACACAAACTCTGCTTAATGCAAACGGGTCAACTTTGAATCAAACAGAAATTCTTCTTCGTTGCTACATTGGCGACTGGCAAAGGAAGCATTACCGTCGCCAGCCAGTGCGGCGTCGACCCACTGGTGAGAACGAAACAGCTTCATGACGCTGCTTCAAACAGAATCACTGCTTGTATCTAAACCCCAGGGGGCGCCACATCATATGGAGATGAGTCTGATAGAATTAAGTCAACCAGGTTGTTCAAAAATGAGTTATTTTGTTGCGGAACCGGCTCCAGCTAATGACGCCGTTCTTCTGAAATGTGACCCGCTCTCTTTAGATCCCCGAAGCTGGCTCAGAACGGGCCTCGGGGCCACATGGGGGCCACACGGGGGCCACACGGGGGCCACACGGCGGCCAAGCGTTTCTCAACATCCAGAACAGCGAGAGAGAAGTAGGTGAAGACTCAGGGGGGAAAGAGAGTGACTCAGTCAGATAAATTGACCCGTCAAAGAGAACGGGCAAAGCAATCCCACTTCAGGAGTCCAGAGGCACTTCTCTGTGCGTCTCCATCAGCCTGCTCTGATTACAAATCCACTTCAGCTGCAATGGAGGGGAAAGAAGAGACAAAATGAGACACCGGGTGAAAGGATGGATTTTCGACGGCTCTGATGTCCATTATAGTTTTCTTGAAAACAGGAACATTTCATTTTTTTCATTTTTTTTTCTTTGCTTGATGTCAGAGTTTGTTCTATGAGCCAGCAAATAAAACACATTGACGAGCATCAATGTGTTTTATTGGTCTTTTTTAGTGATAGACCAACAAAAAAAAATTGGGGTAATTAAGAAATGTAAGGCGGCTCTCAACAAAGAATGTGGAATGCATATTCAATCACTGATGCCCCTGGGTGGGTGGATCTAGCCCCGCCTTCGAGACACGGCTCCTCCTCTGAGCTCAGGGAGCAGCCCAGCTCCGACCAGCTCTTTCAGACTAGCCAGCATCAATTAGCAAACATCTGGTGCTTATCAGTGTAATAGTGGTAATACTTTATTAAAGGGTTTATAGAGGAGCCATGTTGTGAAGTCTTCCTGAATGTGACGTTTCAGAAAGAGTCTTTTAAAGAGACAGAGGCCCAATTTCAAGGCGTTAATTTGCAATGTGAGATTACTTTTCAGTCATATTTCATATATTCATCATGTTTATACCTACTTAAAGTAACATTAATTGATTATGCTATAAAATGGCTGGAAAATGCAAAATGCTGCCCCTTTAAAAAGGCTGAGAGAAAGTTGGAGCTGGAGTCGAGCTGTGATGTACTGCAGGGAGATGACTTCATGCTTGAGCAACGGTCAGCGAGATTCTTCATTGGTTCCAGTGGAATTGGGCTTCATTCACCAGGGGCCTGCAGGGGCTTGGCCTGCACTTTTCCCACAGTGACCATGTTAGCATGTGGCCTTTGTGAACATTGCTACAAACAGAACGTTAAAAAAAAAATCTCAGATTCTTTCACAAAAACATAGACTGGCGAAGACGCACACTTCAGGCTCTAGTAACCAGACACCCCCTCTCCTGCCATGACTGACAGCCTGCAGTAGAAGTCCAGATCCAGGCCCGGTTCTTCATAATTGGATTTGTGAGGCATCCTGCCACAGGCCTCTAATAGGCCTCTTGTGAAGCAACGCTCCCCCGCCCCCCCGTACCTCCCTCAGGCCGGCGGCAGACCACTTCCTCCCCGCACCGGGACCCAGGGACACACTGAAAGGCATTCTTGGCTGCGGGTCCCCTGACTCCTCAGGGCTATTAGGTACTTGTAGATTCTGAAGGGTTGTGACAACAACAGGACACGACCTTAAAGAGAGAACAGAGACAAATGAGGTACAGGGGTTTATCATTTAAAAGACGGGGAAAACTTCCCCGGTCGTGTTAGATCTGAATTTATTTCGCCCCTTAAGCTGCTCAGGCTTTCACTTTAAATTTAAGCGCAGGATGAAAAAGAGGGAGTGAAAAGAGCAACAAGCGCTTTGCAATGAAGCATGTTTCACAAAAGTTATGTTGAAATGATGTTTGAGGGAAGCAGAGAAAATGAAAACAGGATGGGGAATATGATTAGCAGTGAAACAGGCAACTCAGACTTTGTGAAATTAACATAATTCGTAGTCCAAAGACAGGGAGAGCAGTGGTGCCCCTGAAGGGGGGGGCGACAGGGGGCCATTGCCACCCCTGGTAAAATGCTGGCCTCTTCACAGGCATGTTCAGTTCATGCAAGGACTTACAGACACGTTGCAGATTGACGTCACACTCACAAGGTCCTGGCCCGGCTCCCTTCTGGAGGGCAATAAACTGTTTAACGATGATGACTAACATTGGTTTTAGCTGACTTTTTTTTCATATGTGTTACAGATTAAAAAAAAATGTACGCAGTGCTTTGCTGCTGTCAACACTATAACAATTAGATAAAAGGTTTTAATTAAAAACTAGCTTGACTTTGACAACCTTAACATGTAGACGTGCTGCAGAATCTGGTGTCTTGGTTCAGTTAAAAAATAAGGCAACCCACACACCCACTTTCTGACAGATCAGGTTTTTAAATTAGTTAATCAACCACAACAATGTTCCGGCAATCACTTTAAACATCATGCCTGAAAACATAAAACTGTTTAAAGTTATGAGCATACTGTCACTTTGTATATATTTATATATAGTACACTTAATACTCAGTATAGCCTTTTTTTTTCTTTGCTTAACCCCTTAGGATCCTTCCTGAGCAGCAAACTGAACTAAACTCCAGCTTTGACATAAAGCTTCTATAATACATTATTCAACGGCATTTATATATCAACATATAGCTACAACTTTCCCTTTTAAATTCTATGGTGTACTTATTCATTTATTTATTTTTTACATATAGTGTAGATTTTCCTTTTGGCTTCATCTTTGCTCATAAAAAGAGTGAGGAATCTGTTTGCTTTGGATTTCTTGACATTTGACGTCAGTCATTTTCCAGCCTTTTGGACTCGATCATTTGACTTTTTTATAACTTGCGAAACACCGTAATAACAAAATCATACATTTCATCATAACTGAAAACAAGGGACAGTTAAGGATGCTTGAAATGAGCAGTTTACGTCTCACACCACTAGAGGGCTTTCAATGTGTTTTCAGCTGTTGGGTTATGAAGATGTATATTTTCATTTTCTCTTTCCGCAGCAGGAGACGCTGGAGTTTATCTGTGTTTGCATGTTTAAACAACAGAGCAGTTCAAAGTAATTTACAGCATAAACATATCAGACAGCCGCCAATTATGAAGCAAGCAAGAAGCACTACGTTTTAAATGCCATCATCAAAACTGTCAAGCAAATATAAATGAAATATGTTGATCAATGATCCACTTACTGCTAATCAGAGGTAGTCACAAACAGGTGAGGCTTTTGCCGTGAATTAAGGGAACTGTGTTTCAGCAAATTTGCAGTTTTCTGGAAGGTTGTTCCAGATTTAAGTCCTTTCCAAGGACCTGTCAAGGTCAATCAGAACCAATATGGTCCATTTTTGTTCTGATCACCTGACTCTGACATCAGCTGACAATTGGTACTAAAATCCAAGTTTGTGTTTTTGTTTTTTTTTAAAGAGTCTGGACTTCATTTGTTCATCTGTAGTTCAAATGTAACAGGACAAAATGTAACTGGGTATCAGTAAATGTAAATTATTTAATACATAATTTGAAACTCTAAGAGATCTTTTTGTCTGTTCCTGGGGACAAATGAACTGCACTTTCAAAGTTTTTTGGGGAGGGCATTAATTACCATAAAAACTGGTAATTATTTAAACCGATCAACATATCCATTGATTAGTTGAAAAAAAGAAAGAAAAGAAAAGTCAGGGTGTGACTTGGTACAACTCTATTCTGCTTTTGAAGACCAATAAAAAGGCAGTTATGTCAACAACAAAAAAAAAAAATTTAAATCCTGCTGTAATCTCTGGTTCAGATTCACACAGTAATATTCGCTGAACGAAACATCACGGCACCAATAACTTCCTTAGACATATGGTGGGGAACTCTGCAGGCTTTTACATCCTCGACATCAATTTCCCAGTTCTGCGCGCTTCTTTCCCCCGGTAATAGTCCAGTAATAGATGTTCATTTAATAAAAGTGACGCAGAGACAAACGGTGACGGCTGGTGAGGAATGTCCGCCTCCATAGCTGCTGGGTTTCGTTCCAGAGCGGAGGGAGAAGTGACTGATTAGAATAACACCGACACCGAGCCCAGATCTCCGCCGTGGATCGCACGTGACCGCCGACACCATTTTTCAGCCCCCTGGTCAGCAGGACGTTTGATCTACTGCTGTTTCTTCGATGTGAATGGCTGTGTGTGTGTGTGTGTGTGTGTGTGTGTGTGCGTGTGCGTGTGCGTGTGTGTGTGTGTGTGTTCACTCACTCCCCCGCTGAGGTTGTGTGGGAAGCAGGGAGGCAAAGGAGGGAATCTCTTGTATTAATGGTCGCGGTTAACCTGGAGGGTCAAACCCATTGGAGCTGTTGATGGATCTGGTCTGCAGGAGCTCTCACTCTTTCCCTTTCTCTTACACACACACACACATATGCACACGCACACGCACACACACACACACACACACACACACACATTGCAGACCTGGCTGTACAATCACCAGTCGGACTGTGATGATCCCGGCCGGGCAGAGATAAAGGATGGTCCAGAGCAGCGGGGGGAGAAGACGTGATGCATGGAGGAGAAGATCAGGCTGGACCCTAAAGTTCCAGCTGTTTGTCAGAGATTGAATAGATCTGAAGAAGTGAGAAAGCTGGACTGTCTCCCTGTCTGAGGTGACAGTTAGGGGAAGAAAAACATAAATAAATGGAGCACATGTCATGGTATTTTAGTGGCAACCAGGTGATTCCCAAAGAGCTAAAAAGGTTTCATCAGGTAAATCATTCATCCACGCTGGTGTATCGGCAGGAAAGGGAAACGCTGAGGGCGCCAGCTGTCCAGGGGCCAAAAGTTACATTTGTTCTTTTTGAAGTCTTGCAGGTATAAATATAACTTCTTAAAATCAAAGATTCTGCAGTAGCCTAGTTCCACAGGAAATGATATTAAATGCTACAATAAAAATAATAATATCACCTCCACTGGTACAGGGTCCATCCCTTCACGCTTCCAGCTGATCAGATCAGAGTATTTTCAGCATTTCAGTATTTATGTGTTTAGTGTAAGCATAAGTAAATTGCTGATGTAATGGGCCAGGCTCCAATTAAAATCTCGCAGAGTGCACCAAAGTTGCAAGGACCGGCCCTGTTACCAACTGACCATGATGGACCTGGACTTTATTATTATTATTTCTTACCTTCAGTGCGGGGAACATTCGTTTGTACACCACCCCTGAACACATCGTCTCCTCTGTCAGGGCGACGGCAGCATCATGCTGTGGGTAAATGGATTGGAGTTGAAGATGGATGGAGAAAAAAAATCCAGGAATGCTGCCAGAACACACGAGGTTCAGCTTCCCTCATATGAACAGAGCGACGCTGGATCGGTTGAAATCCCAGCACAGTCGTGTCTTAGAATGGCCTAGTCGAAGTCCGGGCCTAAATTCAATTGAGAATTCTGCCTGTTCAACGCTGACATTTTCTGTCTGCATATTATGTACAAAGCTCATGAAGAAACATCCACAAAGAATCACAACGTTCAAAGCAGCGTAACGCGGTTCTACAAAGAAAAGGCTTAGCGAATTATCAGATGCATGCCACACATTTCAGATTTGTATAGAGAAAAAAACAATGGACCTTTTTGTTCGGCCTTCTGATTATTTTCTGTCATTACTTTGTGTCGGTCTGCCACATCGAATCCAGCTGAAATACCCTGAAGTTTATGGTGACAATGTGACAAAAAGTACAGCTAGTCAAGGGGTGTGAATACTTTTCTGCATGGCATTTTGTTTCACACAGTGCTGAACACTGACCAAATAAAATAAAGTCATCAGATTTTTTATTTTTATTTTAGAACTGTAAAACTCAGAACTCACTGCATGCATGAGTGAGCTGAAAAGGACAAAGTGTAACGGAAGGATAAATCATTTATAAAGCCGTCTTAACGTTTATAACCCATTCGTAGATTAAATTAAACTCTCCACCAAACGCCACAATTTTCTCCGAGTCAACTATTTTAACGGTGAAGCTAAATTCATGATGTACTCTGAAAATCCTCTCGTTTCCGTTGTGGGTTTTGCGTTGACCAGAAACCCGTTCTGGCCCGGTTCCACCGGAACGTCCCAGTCAAAGCCCAGGTGTTGTGACTGCACGCGGACGGAGCGCCTGGTTGTTGCGGGTTAAAATGGCAGCAAAGCAGGAAGGACGTACGGAAACAAGGTGGTTTCCAATCCGAGGCATCTGATCCCAGTTACGGCACTAATTGAATCAAGGCCCGACGCTTCCACGGACAGGGTTTCCCTCTCAGTGCTTTCCCTCCGACTGAGACAAAGGCATGACGTCAGAGAAGACGCGGCAAGAACCCGAACAGCAGCTCCTGCCAGAGACGACGCTTCATAAGACTGACCGGTTCAAATGCTTCAGTTTGTCCAATGTTGCTGCATTGATCCGTACAGGCAGTGAGAGTCTGAACGGTTTCACTGCACTTTTACAAAACTTCAACTAATATTACACACAGAGCTGCATGTATGGATAAAAACTATTAATAAACTGTTAAGATATTAGTGTATATCTGCCTCTTGGTTCCATGAGTACTCCTTTAAATGAATTAATATTGAACATATTTTCAAGTTGAAAACTCCTTTGATTTGATTAATGAAATTGTTTATTTTAATAAGTTATTTTGAAATTTCTGTTTATTTGTCTAGAGGGCCTCATAAAAACATACAGCGGGCCGGATTTGGCCCCAGGCCTTGAGTTTGACACATGGTATAAGGGTTTTTAAAACATTCATTATTAATTATTATTATTATTATTATTATTGTTAACAAAGCAAACACCTTTTTTGACCTGATCACATAATCCCAGGGTATGTGGTTTTGGTCGTCTCTTGGTTTTGTATCTGAATTATTTTGTGTTGCCGATTCTTGTCGTTAATGTTGCTCCGTACCCAGTTAACCTGCTTTGTTCAGATTGTGCCGGGTTCAGTGTGTGCTCAGTTAGATTCTCGTTCCTGTGTTAGTTTTTAGCTTTTAATTTCAGTTTGACCCTTTTTCACCGTCTCTATAATCAAAACTTCTGACTGATCCCATCATTTAAAAATGAAATGCTCTATGAAAACATGTCAGATACTTTTATTTGATGGCAACTGTGGCTAATTCTTCTTAGCGTTAGCCACAATTGCCAAGAAGTTCCTACCAAATTCCTAACATTTATAATCTGGTAGTGGCTAATAAATGTTAGCTACTATCTATCAGATTATTTCATAATGTGGTATTTTCCCCCCCATTACAAAATAAATATCACCTGTGTGTAATTTTTTATATCAATCAATCCTGGAGCCTGTTTAATTCAGAAAATTGCAAATGTGTTTTTTATTGTTTATCCTTTTCTGTCCCTTTTTGTGGTTTAATTTCAGCTTGTGTAAATCTTTATCCTTTAAAACAAAAAACAGAACAGTTCCAACATGAAGTGACATTCATTTATTACACGTCCACAAACACATTAAAACACAAATACAGTTCCAGAACCTGCCTGCGTTGCCTGCACTGTGCCATGCAGACCAAAGGCAGACGATAGGGATTCAGAGCTTTGCTACAAAGCACACAGACACGTTAGTACGAACAGTCGGTTCGCTTCACTCCCAGTCCGGACCTCAGAATCAAACACGAATGCGTAGGAAAGCTTTTTCAGTCCGGGTCCAAAAAGCGACCGAATGCTCACAAATTCTGTCAAGAGACTTTGGGATTTTCTTTCTTTCTTTTTTTTTTTTTTTTTTACTGCTTCCTGTTGTCCTTCTTTACGTCTCGGTCATGAGGAAGTGACTCCATGACCTCGGCGGAGGAAGACTTCACGGCGGCTCTCACCTTCGCAGATCACAGGAGGTCAAGTGATGTTTGTTCTGACCGGGAACTCAAACACGCACAGAACATTAACACGGGAATCATTGAAAAAGAAAAAAAAAAAAAATCATGCCTGTTGAGCTTTTTCACATTTTTTCCCCCCACAAAAACATCAAGAAACTTCGATGTTTTCCACTGGGGGTTTTATGTGATAGACCAACACAAAGTGGTGATGTGTCAGTAGACTGTCTCCGCATATTTCCCAAATGAAAAAATCGGAAAAGTGTGTGTTTGTGTTCTGGGCCTTTGACTTCATAAACCGAAATAAAATCCAGTGCAACCAATGTTAAGAAGACCTGAAATAACGGAAGAAAGTGGTAACAAAACCTGCAGATGCAGAAATATCAAAGAGGATGATGTGGTAAAATGAAGCTGAAACTCGCAACACACAAAATCACTTTTTAAAAGTTTTAGATCGACAATGAACATTATATTACAAACACCCAAACTGTTAAGGAAGAATTAGAAATATTTATCAAATTATTGGCGTTTGTACTCACCCATCTTAAGATTTTTAAAGTCTTGAAGAAAACTTAATTTTCAAAGAAAAGGTCTCCTCATACCACACCGTCCCTCATAAAAAGCCCAGACTGTTTTATATGGTTTAATCAATTGGGGAATTAATAATTATATGAAAATCCTAACCACAATAACAGATGTGAAAATAACATCTGGTAAAATAGTGGTGTTCTAACTTTTTGGCCAAATTTGTCACCTTGAAATCGTAAACATAATTTCTTGTGGCCTTTTCTTGATTTCACTGCATGTCTGACTGATTCCTTCACCCAAATCTACAGTATAGCTTGCTGGATGTTTAAGGTTACATTTACTGCAAAATCAAGATGAACGCATAAACTTTAAATAATAATAATCAATTATATTTATAATGCGTGAAAATTGGTGGGTTTTTTTGCTGCAGTGTGAACATCCAGTGACCCAATGTCACGCCCGTCACTGTTTTTCCGACCCTCCATTCTACTATTGGGATGTTTATGCTGCTTACATAAACATCCCAAAGATGTTCTTTAATAAGTCTTTATCTCTGCACTTTAGACAATACATGACTTGGTGTTGATGTATCACATGGAATTATACATCAGAGTTTAAGCTTCCGACGGAAGAAAATGTGAAAAAGATCAAGACATACAAGGTCGTGTACGTATGGACTCTTTAAAGGGGCAGTATTATGTGTATTATGCATTTTCCAGGCACAAAGTCCCACTTTATAGCACAATGAAGAACCTATCTTGCCTTCAGTTGTCATAAAAATCCTATATACATCAAATATGACTTGAAATTTGACATTATACTTTAATGCCTTGAAATTGGGCTTCTGTCTGTTTAAAAGCTCCGGCTCTTTCTGAAGCTCCGCCTTCAGGAAATCATCACCTCATCACTCCACTTTTAACCTCTCAAACAATGTTTTAACCAGCATTGCACTGAGAGGAAGCTTGTATAATGAGCTCAGTAGATGCCCAGTTCCACCAAGTGTTTACTAATTACTGCTGGCTAGTCTGAAGGAGCTGAGTGAGGGAGGGCTGATCTGTGAGGCAGAAGCTCGGAAAAGTGCGGCTCAGAGGAGCAGCTTCGTCCAGAAGTTGTCGCTCTGTCCACCCAGTGATTCTGCACAGCTCAATGGTTGCTATGGTGACCAAAGGATTCCTCAAACACACATGAAGGAATCAAAGCAACTCTCCAAGTATGTCATTATAACATGATGTAAAGCTGAAAAAAGTCAATGTTACATAAAACTACCCCTTTAAACCGTCCTTCTGTCGTTTGCTAACAACTTTCCTCGATGCCATTTCCGCTTCAGTCAAACTTGAGCTGAAGTTTCTCCTGAAGCCGTATGGACCCAGGAGTTAAGGCGAATTTTCCACGTCTACCTACCTACCTACGTTCTTCTGGAAGCTGGAAACTTCAGAAACAGTCCGTGCCCCGTCTCTGCAGGCGTTCCGGTTTCAGAACCTCTGCTGGGTTCACATGGCCCAGGAGATGTTGGCCGCGTGCTCCTTGGCCTTCATGCGCAGCACGGCGATGCTGGACGAGCGCCTCTCGAACTCGGGCTTGGCCTCGAAGGCAGGGTGGCCGTTGGTGGCCGGCGTGAGGAGGGAGTCGGCGCCGAAGAAGTTGTTGAGGGAGACGTGTCCAAACTGGTTCTGCTGGCCGGCGAAGCCCACGAAGCCGTGGTCGGCGGCGGTGGAGGCGGCGGCGGCGCGGGGGGAGTGGGAGTAGGAGGTGACGCACGGAGGGGACCCCCGTGGCAGCATGCAGGAGGACACCACGGAGCCGCCGGGGGCCGCGCTCGGCCACAGGTTGTTGGGGATCTGATGGGAATAGTTTCACATTAAATCCACTCGATGTTGACATTTTTTTCTAAGGATAACAAAAACAGCTAAATTGGGGAAATTACAGCTTAAAGTTTATTTTACTTTAATCTGAGATCTTTACATATCAAAATCCACACTGCAATAAAAACATGTCCAATGATGAAGTCTGAGACTTTTGATGTTAAAGAAGAAGTAGGGGGGCACTGATAAGTCGAACCCGATTTCCTTCATTTTGGGAGGTATTCCTTTGTACCTTAGCAAAAGTCTGAAAATCAAGCTCTGTCCCCGGCTGCTCTGCATTGACAGATGTCTGGCTGTTAGCCCCGCCTTCATGTCTGCACATTTGCAGTTAACAAAAGTCACCCCACTGTTACGAACTCAGCAGCTGTCTTGCTATATTTAGCAACGTTTCAGACAAAAAAAATAAATAAATAAAAAATTGGTATTGGAATCAGCAGGTCAGGCTTTTTAAAGATCAGCGATCGGCCAAAAAACTGCAATCGGTGCACCTCTTAGAAAAACCAAGAAAAACGGCATTATCTGGTCGTTTGGTCCAAGTTTGATGTTGACATTCCTCATTTTTATTGCACATTTCTTGATACAAACAGGACAATCTGAAAAGTTTTAAAATGCTATTGATTTATTTACATTTTCCTCACTATATGTGTGAATTTACCACAAAAATGCTGTTTAAGTGGAAAGTCCTGGTCCTTTTTTATTATCTTTTTGAGTGCCAACATTTATTTAGTTATTTGTTGTTGTTGTTTTTTTTATCTATGTACTCATTTGTTTCGTAGGAATATGACGAGAAATAAAATTATTGAATCCATATTTTCACAAAACTGTGAAAATATGTTTTAAATCTTTTCACTGCAGGCCCGGATGATAAAATCTATGAAGACGAAATCTTGAAAAGTTCCACAGTTACTAGCGGACGTGTTAAAAGCCTTAAAATGAACTCGTATGTTATGGCAGCTGCTCGATCTCACAATGTTAGCAAATATTTATGAGAACATTTATTGAGAACGGGAACAAAAATCTATGTCCAGTATTTCATTTTTATATATGAAATCTCAGATTTCTTTCAATCCTATTAGACAAAAGAAACGGCAGCGTTTTTAAACCCATTCTTAACAGAAGTTGATCAGTGTTAAGGAGTTTCAATAAATAATCATTGAAAAGAATAAATATGAAGGGAAGCTAAGAGAAATTAGCCTCACATAAAAAGCATTAAAAACATTAGTAGTTAAAAACATTAGTGGATATAAACACAGCTGTACGTGTGATTCTGCTTCTGCAATAACATCTGAAATTATTATTATAATTTTTTGTTTATACATATGTTCACCAGGTGTACTAATAAATGTGGAGCATTCTGTTGTTAAAAATGTAAGTTATCACATTCCAGAAGCTTGCAACTGAGCAAACCGCCATTCAACAAGATAAAAACTAGACTTTTTAAGCTACTCTCAATAATTAACTGAGCATAAAGTACTGTCTGACAAACGGGATCAACTGTGTGTGACTGAATTGAAACGATTTTCTTTTTTCTACCGAACCTGACTTGCAACGACTTTTAGCCTGGGCCAATGGAGTAACGGTTTGAAATCTACCTCCGTGACTTCCTCCTGCGTCCAGTTCATTGACCAGACAAACAGGAAGTGAAATACCGTCCATCTCTGGGTTAACACGCCCACAGTCTATGGTTTAAAGGTGGTAAAGGGAAAAAAGCCATAAGACCAACTCATTTGGAAACCTAAGGTTGCAGAAAAGTTTATCGCTCAGTGACCACTTCTAAGTTTAGCACAGAGGACAAAGAAGACATTTAGCGAGATCTCAGGCAGGATCTCTGACTCGAGGCACCTTGATTCGATGTTACTCTGCCCGCGCCGATGAGATGACGGCTGAAAGACGACACAATCGTGCATTTGTTCCTGGTTACATTGAGTCTAAATAAGGTATTTTAAATACGTAAACCTTCTTACGGCAAAGACGAAAGTGCATGTAAAGAAACACCTAAAGTGAAGGTTGTTTACTTAACACCTTCTGCCCCAGTGTGGCTTTCAGAAAAGAGAGAACACGAGCTAACCACTGTTTGAGACACAGTGAAAGTCCACTCTGACAGCGAGACCAACTTGTTTCTGCAGGAACAATATGCGGTCGCACCAGAGGAATAATCCTGGGTAGTTAAAAGTCTTCTAAACATGCGTCACATTTGGTGAAATAAAAAAAGCACCAACAGACCGGTCTACCGTCTAAAAGCTACAAGAACTCAGGATGGGTTTGAAAAGCAGATCCATAATTGGCTTCAGCTGTGCTAGTAAGGCTGGTATGTAAGGAAGCCCTTCAGGAACATTTGGGAAGAAAATGCGAGGCAGAGCTTTGGACGAAACGCTTCTTTCGTTTCCACTTTCATTTCAGAGCATCTTCATTTTAAAAACCCGTAACATGGAGCTTCTATTTCTTTCTTAGAAAAACTAAATAAAAAAAAGAGAGAGAGAGGAAAAAAAGCTCCACAACACTTGGAACTCCTTTTGGAGACTCTGTGTCAGTTTGTGAGAGGGAACGCCTAACCAAAGGACAGACTGACATCCCGCGTCTCCTCTCACCTCATCTTGTACCTGACCTTTGCTCAAACTGAAAGATTAATGGCTGGCCGACATGAAATTTGATATGAGGGCCATTCATTCCGACGTGACACCTCGCGGGGGCTCTAATCAGCGTTCCGGGGCTCTTATCTGAAGATGGCTTTCACTGGAAGTGATTCATGGCGAGCGAGCCGTTGACGCAAGTTGTTGTGCATTTTTGTCAGAAGTGAGCGGACCGAGGAAAGATCGGAGGCCAAGTTGGAGGATTACACACCAAACAGACTCAGGGAGGAAAGAAAATGAGTTCTGGAGATAATTAAACTTGAATCTTTTTATTATTATTGCTTTGATTACGGATATTAGTTTGTACATTCAATGTAAAACATTAAATGTAAATTTTGTTGCCTACATTTCTCGTTAGAATTGAATGGTTTTAATCGGCTCAGACAAACGCCGTGTTTCTGTCCGACAGAGAACATGAAGATTGATTCACATGAGTCCGATTATGAATTAATGTAGAAGTCTCATACAAGGTAGGAACCGTCATTCATTTTGCAGTAGAGAAAGTTCAAATTAGCTGCAGCAAATTTTTATTAAAATTTGGCTTTAGACACCCATCCCACCTTGTCAGTTTTCCTCTACTTACTTATATGCCTTAATCCAAGCAAAGTGTTATTTTAGGATTTTCTGTTTTGTTTTGGAGGGTTTTTTTGTGTACGTGTAGAAAAAAATTCAACTAATTTTGTTGAGAACGTGGGTTGAAATCTATCAAATATATTTTACACTGACACAATTTCGGCTCAGAAATAAAGATGAAAGTCCATCCAGAGGGACGTCTGCATATGTCTTAAATTGGAAAAGTTGCTTTGATCAGAGCATTTCTTTCACTTCCAGTCCGAAATATAAAATTTTAAAATAAATAAATATATAAAATCCCCCTGATTTAAAAGAAACTCGCCTGTGTGTAGCTGTCGGACCGAGGTAACACTGACAGGTCGTACGTGGCCGCGAAGTGACTCTTGGCCTGTTGGATCTGTCCGTATCGCTCCCTTTTCCTCCACTTGGCTCTTCGGTTCTGGAACCAAACCTGGCAGGAAGGAACGGATAAAACTCAACCTGCCGCGGCTTGAACCAGAAACTAAACAGTGTTGCTTAGAAAAATGACAAGCTAACAAATTAAATGTTTCTGTCTGGGTTTTTTTTTTTTTTTTTTTTTTTTGGGGGGGGTGGGGGTGGGGGGGGAGAGAATAATTAACGTATCTTGAAAACGTTCTTAAAAATAAAAAAATAAAAAAAAAACACTAACGGTAAGCTAGGCCTCACCGTACCTGTACCCGGGCCTCCGTTAGCTCCGTCCTCATGGCCAGCTGCTCCCGCACGTAGACGTCCGGGTAGTGGGTCTTCTGGAACACCTTCTCCAGCTCCTCCAGCTGCGCGCTGGTGAAGGTGGTCCGGTGCCTCCTCTTCTTGCTGCTGGACACGTTGCTGTCGCACTTGTCCCCCACGTCTTCCAGCTCGGTCTTTTCCGGGCCGCTCGTGACCGGGGACGCGCGCAGGGAGCAGCAGCTGTCGATGGACCTCGCGAGATCCGAGCGCAGGGAGTCCTCGTCCGTTTTCGGAACTCCGTAACTGGCTGATAGGAGACCAAATTATTATATTATATTATATTATATTATATTATATTATATTATATTATA
>VMRN01000058.1:2050315-2167147 GCA_010277015.1 Poeciliopsis turrubarensis
TATTATATTATATTATATTATATTATATTATATTATATTATATTATATTATATTATATTATATTATATTATATTATATTATATTGTTTTAACAAAAAATAAAATTGGGGAAAAAAAGAAAAAAATTATCTCTAATGTACCCACAGATGCACACCACCCAGTTCACAAGAGCGCAAAAAAAAAAAAAAAGTTCCGACTCACCGCTCTGATCTCCGCAGGGCGATGAGCGGTGCTCGGCGCCCTGCAGACCGAAGGCCTGCGCGCACTTCGGGGACGGCTTGTTGAAGTACTGCGCGCTGTCCAAGCTCTCCATGACTTGGTCCATGTAGTACTCGCTGGCCTTCATCGCCTGGCTTTTCAAGGCGAACTTATCCTCTATGTACTCCATCATAATTCCAATAAAGCGCTCCCTCTAATTAAATGTCAGCATCTATCAATATATATATACATATATATATATATATATATTTTTTTTTAATGTGTGTGGGGAGGGGAGGGAGGGAAAAAGCGCAAACAGAGGAGTGGAGAGGTGTCCTGTAATGCAATAAAGCGCCAATGGAGTTTTAATTTGCTGTGCGGCGAAGCCCCG
Source organism: Poeciliopsis turrubarensis (assembly GCA_010277015.1). NCBI lineage: Eukaryota > Metazoa > Chordata > Actinopteri > Cyprinodontiformes > Poeciliidae > Poeciliopsis > Poeciliopsis turrubarensis. The sequence goes on from VMRN01000058.1 coordinate 2,050,904, forward strand.
ACGTCTAATAGAGCCGAAGAGCAGCTCTGAGTTCCTTAAAGGTCCAGACGCAGACCTCCTCCTCCTCCTCAATGCACTGGCAAAACTAACGGGTAGAGTTTTATCAAATAATTTGGCCAAGCAATTTGTAAAAATTATTTTTTTTTTTTTGGGATATTCTTTTACTCAGAATTTCTGATGAGAAATTAAAAAGGTTTAAGAATAATTTAATTGGTTAAGAAAAAAATATGTAGCTAATTAATTAAATTAGGTAAATTGTAACTGATCATTCAAAAGAATTTTTATTTTTTTTGCTAATTTTCTTTGTTCTTTCCGTGTTAAGCTATAGACGTAACTGTGAAACTGTGAGGCATTAAAATAGTGAAACAGAATCAAGCAATTCAAATTTGTTGTCTGGCAAGCAGTGGTTGAAAAGCTAACTGGCTGGCAAAGTTTTGAGTGCTATTGCGAATCTATTGCTAAGCTAGTGCTGGATTCTTGTTCCAACTCTGACATTTTTTAAGACACAAGTGTTGATGTTCTGATCTAATTAGTTAATATTCACTCAGACTCTGCATAAACATATCATCTGATGGAGAGTCTTTAGTCAGAGGCTTTTCACGATGGCACTGCGACACAGACTGCTACAGGAGATCCTCAACAAATCAATGGAGGAACTTGGATCATGGGAGTTACACCATCTCAATCCCCTCTCTGGGATAAAAAAAAAATCTTTTAAGAATTGAATAAAAATATTGATATCAAGATTGATTCCTATTCCTGAACTATACCGGACTCGTGGGACTTTTTCACTTTTAGATTAATTGAAATCGTCATGTATCGGTTCATGTCAACATATCGCTTCTGTTGGACAAACCAATAAGATCTGGGATGCCGATAAAAAAAATATTTAAATATTAAACAATTCGGTTTCACAACTCAGATGCTAATAATTAATAAGCCTGATTGCGATTTAAAGTTGTGACGACTAAAACTCACCAACCCCCAAAGCGTCTTTCTTTTTCTTTTTTTTTTTCTTTTTTTTTTTTTTTTTTTTTACAGTGCAACGAAAGCAGCGCGCGCCGCTCCTCCTCCTCCTCCTGCGCTGCGGCCCGGGTCCAAAGCAAACAGCGGTTCGACGTGACTCCAGATCCGCTCCGAGGAAGCAATCAAAAGTGACTTTAATTTACAGCATGTTTAGACAGCCGAAACGAGGCTCTAATTCACCCAGGGCTGCAGGTTGCGCTAGAAAAGCGAGGCTCGGTCGGTCGGGGACTCGCCAGCCGCCCCGCTGGTCGCTGCGGTTAATCGGTTTCGCGTCGGAGGAGGATGGAAACCCAAACGAAAACGAAGCCGACAGGAGAATGTTCCGATTAATATGGAGACGGATGGGACACGAGCCTGCGTGGAGGCGCTGCTTCGTCCTTGTCAGAGAGATTGAACTCGTCCAGCCCTGCGGTTAATAATCAAAATAGGTATAAAGATTGAAGGAGGGAGGAGGGGGGTCTGGGGGGGGACTTTAGGAAAATGGAATAAATCGAACATTTACAGTTGAAAGATAAAGCGCGCGCCTGAGTGCTTTTCTTGTGATTGTTTGCTTGAGAAATGTTGACGATTAAAGTCAATTATTTGTAACTTGAGCTCCTTTATATTTTAGTTAGCTTTTCTTTCTAGCTGCTCTGAACTTTAAAGAGTCATTGCTTTTGCTTTTTTTTTAGGGGGGGCGGGGGCGTCACAATATAATTAAATCTTTTAAAACGCAATCTGACTCCATGTAAATTCATCTGCACTCTGTTGTATTTTATTTTTATTGAACCAAAGGTCGCAGGTTTTTGCAGTGATTTCCTTCCATCCGTTTTTTTTGAAGGAAGTTTTAACACTTTTGTCCTTTTGATGCTTATATTTAATTTAAAAAAACGAAATTTATTTTGTCTTTGTTTGTTTCTTTTTGTTGTTTTTTTAATGATCATTTTGTAAATTATTTAGCCAGCTTCGTTCCTGCTGAACAAAGTTCATTTGCTCTTAGTTTTTCATTTCAGCCTGCAGAAATCAACTGGTGCATTAATGTATTAGTAGATAAACTCATCTACAGCCAGCTGCTTTTTGAGAGGAAAAAGCTGAACCAATTTTTTTTCTACACTTTTTGTTTTTAATAATTGGTGACAGTGATGAATAATAACATTTGACTCAGAATAAGAATGCCTTTTTAATTTGGAACCTTGAACACATCTGCTACTTTTTTTTTTTTTTTTGCTTTATATATATATTTTTTTCTATTTTATTTATTTATTTTACTTAAATGACTGCGATAATAATCACTGACTTGCTGAATTATGTTGAACAAAGAAAAAAAGAAGAAGAAAAAAAAAACACCAATTCTAATGTGTGGTCATTGCTGCGTCAAAAATTTAACTTGTGCCTGAAATCCATCCGCTCCATAAATGACGCACCGGATCAAAGACGGAACATCCTCCTTCTTCATGCGCCGAAACCCCCTGCAGGAGCCGCGCGCAGCCCGGGCCCTGCGGGGAGCCTCCCCGACCCGAACCTGCAGGAAAGAATCCGTCTGAAATCCTCTCTTCACTGGAGGAATTATGTTACCGCCGGCACCGCGGTGCGTCTCCCGGGCTCCACGCCTCCCCGCCCCCGCGAGGCCCAGCGGGCGCGGCCTCGGTTCGCTGCGGGGTCAGTGGCGGTTACCTGGGGGCCGCTCGGTGCCACAGCAGAAGGTTTCAAAACAAATAACGAGGGGAGGATCTGTCGCAGCGAGCCCGCGCGCTGGCCCACGCTGAGGAGAAAATGTGAAGAGTTCACCGTGGTGAGCGGCGGGCCCCGAGTCTGAAGGGCCAGACATAATAGAGAACAAGACTGAGGCTGACTTTGGACCAACAGGTTGATCAGTTGGACTGGTTCTCCAAGGATAAAAAAAAAAAAAAAAAAAAAAAAAAAAAAAAAAGAGTGTTTTTTAAAAAAAAAAAAAAAAAAAAAAAAAAAAAAAAAAAAGCAGTAGCGTTTTCACTAACCAGAAGTGAAATTTAAATTTGCTCAATGGAAACACGGCAACTTAAAACACACACACGCACATTTTTTCCAGAAAAAGTTTTCCCCTTCAGTTTTCCGGCAGTTTCGAAGCAGACGTTCAGCTCGGGAAACTGCGACAGAAACTATGTTTTCTCACAGCAGTCAGTGACCAACAACCAGACGCTACTGCTGGCGTAAACGACGAAGAAGACGGCAGGAAGTAGCTGCAGCATGATGGGTTGTTTTTGTCTTTTCGAGCAACGTGTAGCTGGCTGCAGCAGAGCTCTGACGCACTTTATGAAGAAAAGTTGTCACTGAACAGCTCTAATGTAAAAAGGGGCTTGAGGTCCGGAATGAAACAAATATCTCTCCATATGTAATGGTTTACATCCCATTGCTGTTCACTTATCTAGTGAACATGCTGACTCAGGTATAATATTGATACATTTTCTTTCTTTTTTCGTGGAATTGTGTTTTTTCAACGTTAGCAGGATATAGACAAAGATTTGCGGACATTTGTGATGGAAACACAGCAACTTACTAAGTCCCACAGCATTCAGCATCAAACTCCAGGAAATGAACGCTGGGTTCTGTCAGTTCTAATGTGACCCAACACAGTTCAGCCTGACCGAACCAGAGAACAGAGAGAGAGAGACAGAGAGAGAGAGAGAGAGAGAGAGAGAGAGAGAGAGAGAGAGAGAGAGCATGACATCGCTGCACCTTAAGGCGCTCTTAAGCTCTAATTGAATCTTCTGAAACGTCTTCAAACGTTGGCAAAAATCAAACCAGAGTTTGTTTTGCCCCTGAAGCCCAAACTGTGCAGAGTTCAGTGAATCCTGCTGGAGACGACGGGAACGTTGGACTCCGGGGAGAAGGAGTTCCCAAAAAGTGAAAGCAGCACTTTTGAACGCTCTTCTTGTTTGTGTTTGTCTGCCGTTCCTCCAGGAATGGAGCGACGCTCGTTGCCGACTGTCACCATCTCCCGTCGCCCTCGTGCCATCTCGGTTGGCGTTAATGCACAGCACGGGCCACAGAAAACCCACTCAACCCAGGGCCCAGGAGGAAAACGTTAATGTCATATTGACATATTTTGGAATGTTCTATTTAAAACAAACAAAAGAATCTAACTCAAAAAGACGTTATTGATCCCACAGGGAAATAAAATGTTAATTCAAGACTTTTCAAAGAGTTTCAGTTGACGCTGACGGCAGGAATGTTCTCCTGCAGCAGCATGTACTGCAGCGAATCCAGAAAGGCCTCTGACCCATTGAGAAAATCGTTCGCGCCACACCGGTCGGCATCACAATATGTCAATCAAATGCTGAAGATTTTTCTTAAAAAGTAGAGACCCTAAACTCTTAACATTTTATTAGTGAACCATGGCTTTTTGTTTCTCTGGGTTTGTCCGTGAATTGACTCAGAAACCAAATTTTCTTACCCAATGTTCGAAACAGAGAAGACAAGGAAACAACATTCAGGAAAGACAGGAACACGTCGAGCTTCAGAAGAAGGAAAAGCTAAAAGAAAACGCTAATTCCCGAATCTTGCTCAAATCAATAGTCATGATTCAAAAGCCTGAAACAAATCCAGTATGTAACTTTCACAAAAATGTTTTTTTTTCCCCCCATATAAGTTAAAACTGTCACGAGTAAAAAGATCAACTACTGCCTGAAGAAACACATCGCGCTGACCAAAAACAACCAATCAGAGCCAGGAGGAGGGACTTAGCGCTGTCAATCAGTGCTGCTCAACGTGCTAATGTGAGTATGCACAACACCATGAATCTTAGAAGTGAAGGGAAAATTTAAATTTAAAGAGAATCTAGACTAACGGTGAGCTTAACATCATTTTTAAGTGTTTCAACAGAATTCATTTAAAGAAAACAAATCAGCAAGAGTACAATTTGAAAACTATGGTGCATGAAAAGTCTTTGTATCCTTTTCGTGCCGACTTTTCCAATGACAGAACATGGACATGTCATACATAATCCTCCCACTTATTCTCAACACGATACACCAGAGTGTGTTGTCGTTCAATGAAAGAACGATAACTTTAAATTTCACCATTAATTTAGCAGCTGTAAGTACACAAACAAGAAGAAAATGTCAAAAGTCATTGGATTTATTTCAGGGTTAGATCCAAAAATCCAAGAGCAGAACACAAAGCTTTGATTTAGAAAAAAAAAAAACAAACATTTAAAAAAAGGTTTCCAGGAATGTTTCTGGAAACTATAAAAAAGAAAAAAAGAATGGAACGAATTTGCAGCTGAACTTAAAAGCACATTGAGGAGCCTTTTCATCCGTTTGGAGGTGTAACTTTGAGTAATTTGAATGCAAAGGCTTGAGGAGCGACACTTAAAAATATTATGCAGTGCAGCGGATGACGGACTCAAAATATAACAGAAGCAAACCGCGGCGTTTCTGAGCTGGTTTGGAAAACATACACTGCCCTCTTCTTTCACCGATCTGCTGCATTTGATGAAAATGTATCCGGCACCGGCACAACAACGTGCGAAGACGGCTCGGGACTTCAAACCCGTCCTCCTCCCCCCGACAGAAGACAGAGCTCTTATGTTTCCAAAAACAGGACCACCGCATCTCTGGCGTGTGCCGAAAATCCCCTCCAGCTCACGGCCCAAGCCCTCCCCGCAGACACTGGAAGATAGAAGGAAAATAAGCAGACAGGCACGCATTTCCTGCCGAGGAGCCACTCCTAAGAGCTCGCTGTTTGTTTTGACGTTCATTAACGTATGATTTTTTACATTTTTTTCCTTCTCCTTCTCAGACGGCAGCTCAGATGAGGAACCCAAACGAGGATTCCGAACACGAATACACACCAGGGTTATCAGGGCTATTCATTTCAGTTTAGTTTCAAGTTGTCGTGACTTTATGTTGGTCTAATTCAGTTGGTTTTAATTGGTTTGTAGAGTGTGTGTGCTAGTTTTATTAACTAAATGTAGTTTTTATTAGTAGTTTTGGGTTTTTTTTATATTCTTTGGTTCAATTTTAGGTGCACAATTGAAAAAGGTCAAAGTATTGTATTGCGATTTGGTATGGATTTGGTAATGAGTACTCAGCAGGAGATGTTTTCAAAAAACGTTTTCAGTTATTGAACAATCAACTGACTGGTGTTTTCTCCCAGCTTTCGCTGTCATCATTTTGTGGACCAGTGGAAGTGGAGCACCATGATCTGCTGATAGTTGAACGTAAACGGCGTGTGTAGGGGGAAAAATGATTTTAACATCAGTTCGGAAGGCTAATAAATAGATTCGTAAACTCATAAAAAAGCATGTGACTTTGATATAAAAATATATACTTTTTAACATATTTTTAAAACATTATCATTATGTCCAGAGTATAAAACAAATCTGTAAAAAAAAAAAAAAACTTAAGCTCCTCTGCCTTCTCCCAGAACAAACTACAGAAATAAACCACTCAGTCAAAAAGAACCAATCAGAGCCAGGAGGAGGGCGTTAGCGCTGTCAATCACTCTCTTGCTCTCTGTTTTGCACTTCAACAGAGCCCGCAAAAAATGCAAAAAAACCCCCTCTGATGACGGTTTTACTGTAACGGTAAATTGCTTCTCCACCATTGGCACATTTAGCAGCCCGTACAGAAGGTGGACTGGCAACGCGAAAACCCGCCTCCTGGCTCTTATTGGTTGCTTCTGACCGGGAGCGCTGCATTTTTCCACACTGCTGTGGTAGTAGCTCAGGGAAAAGATGGAGGAGCTCAATTTTTTTTGTCAGATTATGTCTCAAACCATCAAGACATGATGACAATTTTAATAAATACAGAAAAAAAAAATACACATATTTATTTTTTTTGCAACATTTACAAACTGCACCTTGAAATAAAACAGAGACAGTTTTATTTGAGTTCATTCTTGTGAGATTAACGGGAAGGGGTTTTTCTCTGTCGAGGTTCGTATTTATAAAACATTGCAGGAACAAAATAACAATAACAGTCCAGCGTTTTGAAGCCACAGGTACCGAAGGATCCTGGTTTCCATTTCCTGCCATCATCTGCATGTGAAGCGAGTAATTTCCCAGAGGTTTGTGGCTTTCCTCCGCGTGTCTTGATGCGAGTTGGCTGCCGCCGAGCGAAGGCACTGATAGCTCTGGAAACGCCTCGAGATATTTGGGCTGCTTCAGGTTCCTGTCCATCTTCATTTCTAAGAGGCCCCGTTACTTTCTGTTTGAGTTAAGAGGGGGGGGGAGATGAGGACTTTTACAAGAGCAAAATCCAAAGGAACAGGCCATTTTCTACCAATTTATTCTTACGTCTATTGACATCAACTGTAATCTCAACATCTGTCAATCTTTAACAGGAATACACACATTTAAAAGCTTTAGAAAACATGAAGTAGAGAGATATTTTCAGGCGTTTACTTCGGCCGTCTGTCCCTCTTCTTGCCCCCGCCCCAGCCGCCGCTCAGCTGGACGGGGTTGTCCCGGAAAGAGATGCGCTCCTTTTTCACCACGGGGGACGTGACTCGTCTGGGGGGAAGAGCGTCTTTACCTGGGGAAAAGTGGAAAAGGAAAATATCAACATTTAACATGAAAAATTGGTGGGATTTATGCTGCTGGTGTCTAAACGTTTTGGGGGCCAAAAGCAGTGACAGGAAATTCACGGATGATCCGATTCTTTTCAACGCCTCTTTAACCTGAGCGACAGGACTTGAGTCTTCCTTTCAAACACTTTGTCAACATAAAACTATAGTACGGGTAAAACTTCCTGTTCAAATTTACATTTTTAAAAAAGGAATCATTTGTAGAACAGATAATGAAGATTCAGTTCCCTTCAAAGAGCCATAAGGGAACCAGTTGGAAATACTTAGGGCCACAACTTATAATTTTTGTATTTTTCCCTCCAAATTATACAAATAAAAAAACCATATTTTTATTTTACTTGCTAAACAAACTGCAATGTAAACAGAACATTTCAACAAAAGAAGCAAAAAAATAAGATTTCTGCAGACAAGCAATGTCCAAATCATGAAATAAGAAACAAAAGAGAGGAGGGGAGGTTTTGCATGAAACAGCAAACCATGGCCTAAATTTTTCATTTTTTTCTGAATTATTATTTATTTTTTTTGGTTTCTTTTAAGCAGCAAAAACTGTAAGTGGTTAACTCTTCCTTTATTCTGCTAAGTGTATTAAATGACCAAAACTGCAATTTCTGAAAAGCCTCTGGATGTTTGTCTGGTCCCTGGTACTAAAAGTAAAAATCTGGATCACTACTTTGTGTTGCCCCTTACATTTTACATTGTAATTATATTGTTTTATATTATATTGCAGCCTGGCGTCTGTAAACTTTCACCTCAACGTCAAGTGAATGAATTGGCAAATCAAATTCAAGCTATTTTTTGAACTGTGACCACAGAAATTATTCTGAGGGCTGCAAATGGTCCCCGGGCTTCACTTTGGACACGCCTGCTTTAAGTGATAAATCAAATGGCATATTTGGGGCCAAACCTTTTTTTTTTTTCTTTTTGAACAAGTAATACCAATGTCTTTTTGCAAATTATAAATTATTTTCCCATGTGGCAAATAATTGTAAAACTAAATGAGTAACAAAATAGAAAGTCACTATAACTGACAGAAGCCGACGGGATTTGAAGCTGAAGTGTGCGGCGGGTAAGAGCCGGCGTTTTTCTACCCGGCCCTGCAGAAGCTGGGTGAAGCTGCGTCAGAGGTCGCTCCATCTTTTCATACACAGAACAAAGGCTGAGTTTTCGCAGCATATGATGCGTTCCACGTGTAGAGCTCGGGCCCCGGGTCTCCACAGCTTCCCCACACAGGGAGACAAACATTTAAGGGTGGGGAGGAGTGGGTGGTGTAGGGGTCATATTTAGGTGGAGGAAGGATATTGATCCAACTCCAAAAAGCAGAGTAAAGTATAAAGCATCTATGCTCACCAGTCAAACCCAATAAAAATCTCTTTAGGTTTAGACTGTGTTTGTGTCAGTTTGGTATTATTAGCCTTGTTTGAAATAGTTTAAAGCGACGGCACCGCGTTGTTCAGAGCCGAGACCTGGCAACAGCCAGGCGGGCTGAGAGTGATTAATTAAAGACTGTCAGTGTGTTAGGTAATGTCCAATCATGTGTTTCCAATGACCTTAAAAACAAAACAAATCCTCCACTAGGTGTTGGAGTGAGCTCAGAGTCTGTGGGTCTGGTTGCTCAGCGGATCGCCTGCCGCTGCTGAACCCTCGAAAAGTCCAGCTGACACGTCCCACCCCAACGTACGCCGGTCAAACGGCACCAAGCGATTCATTCAACTCAACCAACCGCTGCCTCTGAGCGTCCCCCACTGTATAACTTAATAGAAAAATTCGCTTGTGAATTAAAAATCCATCCTGAATCAAATCTTGACCCTGAAAATTGGAATTGGAGGACAATGAAAGATTCACATTTCTACTGCTTACTGAGCCCATTTCCTGCCATGCTCAGTTTATGTATGAAATAAGTAATTGTGTTTTTATTATTATTATTATTTAGAAATGCTTTTGCCTTAAACACACATTCATATTTCAATTTACCCTGAGCAGCTTCTGTACGTGCCGTCTTGGCCGGTTTGGACAAAGAGAGCTTCTTCGTCCTCCTGCGGGAAGCAGCGTCTGCGTCTGCTGAACAGCCGCTGCACCTCGTGGACATGATTCTGAAACCATCAGCCCAATTCAATTTGGCTTCGTTAGAGGAGGGGACAGGGCTCTCCTTCACTTGAATTCCTGGGCTTGTTTAAAGCCGTCATCTGCTGTCAGTCTGTCAGTAGCATCTTTGTCACTCCAACTCCTGAGTCCCTCACATAAGGGCCAGTCATTCTTTCACTGAAAGGACTGTCTTTTTTTTTTTTTTTTTTTTTTTTGCCTCCGTCTGTGTTTGTCCACTTCCTCTCAGGACAGATTTCACGGCACCTTGTCCCCAGCCAGACCCTGTAACCCCCCCCCCATGCCCCAGGCTCCAACCCCCCCTCTCCTACCACCCCATCAATATCACCACATACATGCAAAAAAACAACCTTGAATGTAGCTGCCCTAAACCTGCCTTTATAACACTCGATTAACGCTCAATAAATAGGTAATAACATATTTTTTCAATTAAAAAGCTTGTTTGTTTTTATTCATACTGGCACATCTTTTTTCCGACGAAACAGTTTACTAGTTGTCACTTTTGAAGGAACACAAACCTGAAGGTTACTGCTTACAATTTATATAAACAGATGAGATCTGCTATTTTTTTAAATGAACAATGTACGTTAAGCTTCTACCTGAGCCCAAGTTCCAAAACAAAAGCTCGGTAAATAGTGTGGAGATTTAAATTCATTCATATAAAACCCACAGAGGCTGTGAAACTGATAATCTTATGAATATTAACTTGGCCAATGATCAATATCTTATTTTGTTTCAAATCTTAATGACATGAATCGTAAAAAGAAATGTGTGTCCAGTTTATCAAATCATTTTTGAATTTGATTGACTTTAATTAGTCAAAAAAACTGAATACTATCTTTTCGAATTAATGTGGCTAAAATATAACAATTTGATAATATTTTCAGCCTTTTTGTGGATCCTAACAACTTAACACTATATTTTTTTATTTTCGTTAAAACTTCCCAACCTAATCATAAACATTAATCATCATAAACATTGTACTTTAGCTACTGCTAAAGCACATTAGTTCTTTAATGCTAAAGCGCTAACTTCGGTTTTAATTATATCCGCCTTTGAAAGACTACAACCCCAAAGTGGCAATTCTAGTTTTCATGTCATAATTTACATGGTTTATCATGCCCTGATTTATTTGAGTTATGTTTACATCTTGTTCTCTGGTGTTTTATTTTGTTCCTGAAAGTTTCCGGGTTGAATAAAGTTATCAGGGGCAAAAAAGAGAGAAAACTTGAGCATAAAGATAAACTACTGAAAGAATTTTTAACAGCTGATAACCAAAACTTCAACACGTTACACTTTATTCAACAGTTTACAAACCTTTAGAATTCATCCAGAAAAAGTAATAAGAAAGTTAATTGTGCTAAAAGTTTTTAAGGTTACGAAATGTAGCCATGCTAATCTGCTATTTGCATGGCTAAAACGCTCTGGGAGGTTTCACTTTTCCTCACAGCACAAAATAGAAATTAGTAATCACACAGGCCTGGATGGACACCACAGCGGAGGTAAATTGGGAATTGTTCTAACACATTTTGTAACACCTCTCCTTTAAAGTAAATCGTTTTGATAATCTGTTTTGAAATAGTAAGAATTCCCTCAGACAGAAAAATGTGCCTAGAACTGACCTGCACAAGTCACGGTGCTTCTGTTCACTTTGCCGAGTGGGGCGATCAAACTGCTGTTGGAGCCGAGTCTTGAGGCGTTGGGTTGAGCTCCACATGCCTGCAAACACCATAAAATCACTCACTGACTAAATTTGTGTCCGTTTCTGACTTAAAGAACCTAAAGAATCTGTGCTGATAACAATTCACGGTCAGCCATGCAGGATCCAGGAGACAGGATGCGACAATACTCACCGCAACCTGAACACTGCCTCTGCTCAGAACGGATGATTTTATCTCTGGTAAAAATTGTCCCCTGGGGATAAAAATAACAAAAGTTTTGCTCGCTCATCTAAACTTGGAGACCGAGAGAACTCACTCTGAAGAGTTCTCTCCAGTTCCAACTACAGCAGAAACAAAATCCACATGAAGACAGGTAGGAAGGCGGCAGCTCTGCTTCCAGCCTTGATTTTCACAGTTCCGCTTGTTTAAAACTTTTAGTTCTGACTGTAGATAAGGGCAAGTTTAGGCAAGGAGAGTCTTACTGGTAGCCAACAGCCTTCAATATGGGAATATAGAACCGCAGGAGAAATGAGTTTCTTTTCCATCTCATATTTACTAGCTGCATTTCCATTAACTGTAAAACTGTGAAAATTGAAATCACAAAAATACATTTCTTTAATGGGAACACGGGAATTAAAAAAAAAAAAAAAAAGCTGTTGCGCCAGGATGAAGTGAGCTTTTGACTGGATCAAAATAAAATGCATTTTGCAAAGCTGCAATGGCAACACTTTTTTCTCATCACACGAGGATGTTGCTACTGCCAGAAACGACTAAGAAGGCAACAGGAAGTAGTAGGAGGACGATGGTTTGTTTTTGTTTTTTTCGGACAATGTGCTTCAGCCGAACTCTCACTCACAGCATCACACAGTTCATAAGAAGTAGCTCTTCTGTAAAATCACTGACTACAGTTTCCCCAAAACACCCTATACATAGCCGCTGATGGCTAATAGATGTGAAAGTATGTTTTTCAAGATCACTAGAATATAGATGAAGATTTATACACATTTGTAAGGGAAACGCAGCTTGTAAGATCAACATGCAGAAAGACGTACAAAAAAATCTCAAGTTGGATTATGTTACAGAGCTGATTAGGTATAACTCCTGGTATAACAGTAAGTGTGGTAAAGAGGATTTTATAAAAACAAACAAAAAATCCTTTTTTTCTCTCATGAGATTATATAGCAACGACAAAAAATGAATTTATTTGAAGGCTTTATGAAACACATCCAGCAGCAACACGAAGCCCCTCACCTCTCTGAGTGCCGCTCACGCAGAGCGACCTGCATCTTCAGCTGTTGCTCAGCTTGTTGCCACCTCGTCTGCTCCGGTTGCTCCGCCCGCCGAAGACCCAACTGGGCCTCGCCGACTGCAAGCGACAAAGCCCAGAAAACGAACGTGAAAAGCCTGTATTTTGTTCGCTTAGGAGCCGATCTGAATTGCACTCACAGAGCAGGCTCGTCCTAGGAAGTGCTAGCACCAGGTTTGTCCACTCAACATGTGTGTTCCGTTAATGTGATCATCATAAAATATCCAAATAATGCTAACGAAAGCCTCTTTGTGATTCCTCCTGCAGCTCTGTGAGGGCCTGCAGCCCTTTGTGAAATCCAATCAAAGCAACACGTAGCAGTTTGTTGCGGAGGGAAATCTGAAAGGGCTCCTGATTTACGAGTTGTGCTGAAATCCCATAATAAGGCCATAATTCAAAGTAAACATTTACGCTGCAGTGACAGTAAAGCCGCAGTGGATGGGTGTAAACTGATAATGAATTTTGACAGTCCAGCGCTGGAACTAATGACGCATTTATTTAAGCGATTTACTCGCTTTTGTGGAGCTGTAAAAAAAAAAAGAAGAGGGAAAAAAAACGAAAAGAAAAGAGGAGAAAGGCTTTACAGTTTTCATGGGTTAATTGAAAGGCCCCACTAAAAATGTCAAGTGATGGATGCCTCCCCCCCGGGGCAACAAAGGCCAGGAAATGGCTGTACGCAGTTCCGAAAGTTGAGAGAGAAACGCAGCATTTGCAGCCCAAATTGCTACAGATTCTTCTATTTAATTTTTTTTTTTTTTTTTTTATCTTGCAGCTGCTTTCTCTTAAAACCAGACAATTAAAGTAATTAAATAATTACCAATAACTCACTGAATGACTCAAAAATTGCCCATAAACGGTTTTATATGCACTAATTATATCAGGGTTTTATATGGATGGTTTTAAAGCAGCTAATGATAATTTACAATCACTGTGATTCTCATTGTGTGGAGGTGATCCAAGACGAATTCGGTGATATACAGTCTGCATTAATGCTGCTCTCGTGTAGCATTCACCCCTCCCCAAACCAGCTCCCGCCCTTCCAGCTCCCGTCCTGTCTCTCTTTCCTCTTCCCCTTCAGAAGACCCAGAGCTCCTTCCTGACCTCCTCCAACCTCCTGAATCTGCGTCGACTCCCCCGCTGGACATTAAGATCAAGACAGGGCCTGTAGGAGTCACGCCTATTTAACGCGGCTCATAGGCTCATTAAGTGATCTAGTGTCTACTGAAATAACTCTCAATCAGAAAGTTAGGGAGGAAGTTGGAGGTTTTAGCCCCCGTGGCTAACCAAAGGCAATTAGAAGGACAGAATTATGCGCTTTCCAGGCATATGATGACTTTCTATAACACAATCAAGCAACTATGTTAACTTTAGTTGTTATGAAAATGCTAAAAATATTAAATATGACTTAAAAGAAATTTGACTTTGATATTTAACGCCTTGACATTGGGTCTCTGTCTCTTCAAGAAACTCCTGTTCTGACGGAGACCCCGCCTCCAGAAAGTCATCATAAAGTGACTCCTCTAATGACCTTTTAACAACATTTTCACCAGCATTGCAGTGAGAAGTAGCTCCTATAATGAGCTCAGCAGATGTGCAGTTCTGCTATGTGCTTGCCAATTGCTGTTGGCTAGTCTGAAGGAGCTAAGGAAACTTCCCCACTCAGTCAGAAGCTTGGGAACTGAAATGCTGAGGAGGAGCGGCGTCCAAAGGCGGAGCATGCGGTCCAGGTGTGTTTTTGATGAGGGAATGCCTCATCAAAAACACAACATGACGTAGAGCTCAAAAATGCGAATTTTGTATAACGGTGCCCCTTTAAGGAACTGGTTGGATACCGCAGAGCCTCGTCCTATTTATTCTCACAGCAGAAACAAACGCTGGGACAAACGGATCAGAAACAGTTCACATAATAAACTCTTTTCCTCTGATTTACTCCGTTTGCTGAGCTGGGGTCAGAAGGTCAAATACTTGAACAACTTTCATTTTCCTTGTCATTACCTTCCTGAAATAATGGTCATTTTTTTGCCTAAATTACTTTTGGGCAAAAAATGACCATTATTTCAGGAAGGTGACGATATTTATGTTAGAAATTTAAAATCAAAACACTTTATTTCCCAAGTCCATTTGTCCCTATTCATCAAATAAATCAAAACAAAAAAAAGAAAAAAAAATTGTCATTTTGGTCAATAAGCACATGTACCAACAACATCTTTTGTTAAACAAAAAAAAAAAAAAAAAAAAAAAAAAAAAAAAAAGAAAAAGGAAAACGCTTTAGGACCACCTTACAACTCCATAATTCTCTCTTAGTTTAGGTAATCGTAACCCTGAATCTGACCGTAAACCATACATTTCCAACAACTACCTCTATGAAATAACCTGCCAAATATTTGTTTGTCTTGAATGTTTTATGGTTCTTAAGTGAATCAGAATCTGTCAGGGATCAGAACTGGCAAATCCAACCTCAGCATCTGCCAGGGAAAATGGAATTTGTGCAATTCTACGAAACAGTAAATCAAATGGTACCATAGAGTTTTGCACATTATAAACCTGTTGTCACTAAAAAAAAAAAAAAAGAATAAAAAAAGGTTGAATTAACAAAACATCCAATGTGCTTGGCATTTATACATTTGGATATCTAAAGCGAATACAGTCACACGTCGTAAAGCCAAGTTATACTCTTTTTAGTTTCCACCTATCAGGATTTAATAGAAATGATTTTCTCTTTATTGAACTAAATAAATGGAAAAAACAGTACACAATAAAACTGGAAACAAAATTGCTGCTTTCAGAAGTTCTAGGATGGAAAGTAGCAATTAATTTAATTTATCATCATCAAGTCCGACCACCCTGAAAAATGCAGGGGTTTTGGCAGTTTGCTGTTCTGGAACAGAGGCAATGTTGGGACAATCCCTAGGAAGAAAAACATGAGAAGAAGTCTTTAAGAGGAAATTGTTAGAAAACCAATTCTAGTGTCCAGCGTTCAACAGTGAAAAAGATTATTCGCAAGTAAAACACCATTTCAGACAATTAAAGAGGCAGTATTATGCTTTTTCCAGCCACATAGAATCATTTCATAGCACAATAAAGTAACTGTTACCTTCATTTAGTATATAAAAATGGCTTTAAAATCTTAAAATTATCATTTACATATTCAACTTGGGCCGCTGTCCCTTTAAGAAACTCTTGCTCCTTCCTGCATTCTGTCTTCAGGAAGTCATCACAACATGGTTGTTATAGTAGTCCTTCAACGTCTTCACCAGCGTTTCACTGACAAGCAGCTCATATAATCAGTTCAGCAGATTCTCAGTTCCACCAGGTGTTTGCTAATTGCTGCTGGCTAGTCTGAAGGAGCTGAGTGGGGAAGCTCCTCCTACTCAGCAGCGGGGGAGGGCTGCTCTCCAAGGCAAAAGCTTGGAAACTGCTGCCCTGAGGAGGAACTTTGTCCTTGAAGGCAGAGCTAGGTCCAATGAGGCGTTTTGTGCAGCTGAATGGTTGCCACAGGAGATTAAAAGATTTCTCAGACATGCATGAAATAATCAAAGCAACACTCCAGGTATGTGTTTTGATGAGGGAATAACATCACAACATGATGTAAAGCTTGAAAAAGTTCCTGGCTTTAAGACAGCCACGAACAGAACAGTCAATATCCATTGAATTTACAAAACCCAAGCATGCCATCTGGCTCAAAATAAAGGTTTTGGGTATACTTTAATCCAATTTGGAAGAAATCAATTAACATACCAGAACAAAGACCTCATCCTAACGCTCAAGCATTTTGAAAGCAGGTGTATAATTCAGGTTTTTCTGCAGCCACAGGACCTGCAGTCATTGATTCGACCCGGAGCTGCTCAATAAATCAACATATTCCAGAGTCAAATATGAAGCTAAAGCTTAGCCAAACGTTGCATAAAGTGGGAAAATAAGTCCCAAACAATGCAGTCAGTCTACAACAGAATGCCGTAAAAAGGTTAAGGTGTAATGGGCCAAACAAAGTCAGTACCTTAACCTGTGGTTTTGAAGAATATTGTTGCAAAATTTTTCCAAAAGTATTATGAGTGGAAACTGCATTCAATTAAAACAGACTCACAAGCAGCTGATCAAAAGTTCACAACCAAATCTGCATTTTGTTTCATTTTCTGTCAGGCATTCTTTTTTTTTTTATTCTTGTTTTTAATGCTGTTGGTCTCTGAAAAACAACACAGTTATGACCAAAAAAAATCTTTCAACATCCACCACTAAGGGGGTGGAGTGGGTACATTCTGCTCACTGAAATCAAAATACGTCACAGACTTGTTTACGAAATCTTGCCCGGAATAAACCAGGAAAGAACGATCTCCAACTACATTTAAAAATCTAAATGTGGTCCTGCCTGCACACCCCGCTTAAATTGAGACATTTCAAAGTGCATTACGGGCGGTGTTTAAAGTTTAAATAGCTTGTGCAAAGTGGAAGATGAATTAGAGCATGTCTGAGACATGACTGACTTAGTGTTTTCAGTTGGGTGTCTATCCATGTTAGTAGCTCAGACTGCTCCAACTGCTCTGCTCGCCTCTTAAGTGTGCAAACACTTCCTAAACAGAGAGAAGATTTGCTCCCTTAGACAGTGTATATAGGAGCTTGTGAACTGAATGCACATGAGAGGCGGCAAATGTTATGAGATTGAGGTATTTTGGAGGATTGGAGATAAACACAGAGGTTGAGTTTCAGCTCGACTTTGTTGATGACATGAAGTGTGAAACCGAGTTAAGTGTTCAAGAAGTAGGGGTCCGCGGCTGAAATAAAAACACAGATCCGTCAGGCGCTGTGACTTGAGGACAGATGTTTGATGAAGCTGAAGTTCGACTGGAACAGAGTGGAAGTGTGTGCCTCCAGGCGACGAGTGGAAGGTGTCGGTGGAAAAGTAAGAGTGGAAAATAGCAGAAGCCCTCGGAGGCATGAAACATCTCCGTCCCGCGGAGCATTCTCGCACTGAAAGATACAAATTCAATAAAACGGGGAAATGTATATCTCGGTTTTCTGCTCTTAAAAAAGAAGATTTCTCAAAGTCTTTGCACCGTCGTCTCTCTCTTGTGTCTCTCTTTGCATGTGTAAGACGATACCCATTTCAAGTGGGTTACTCATGTCCAGCACATCCACACAACGAGCCCGGATAAAATAAACATGCCGCGTCAGATATCTCGGAAAGAATCTGTCATGGGTTTGGGGCTAATCACCTCCAGAAGGGGCTTGAGTCAAAGCCTGAAACGTTAGCCCCTGCCGGGGAGTGCTGGCTGGGCCGGGCTGGGTTGGGGCTGCCGAGGCCCCGGGCACTGGGAAAGGATCCGGAGGAGGTAGGGGGGGTGGGCCTTCCACAGGTCAGGAGAGGAGTGTAACCACGACTCGTCAAGGGAAACCTACCACCTCTATCATTTATGTCAACTCATGGTCACCTCTTAAATCAATCAGGTTTATTGGTATAGCGCTTTTAAGCAACAAAGCATCATCATACAGTCACCAGAAAGAAACATTACATTCCCTCAAGTGCCAGCATCAAAATCATCAATTCACATCGAGTATGTTGGTCAATTTTCCAGTGATCATGGGTCAAAGGCAACACTAAACAGGTGGGTCTTTAGTTTTGGTTTAATGGACCTCAGTGTTTCGGCCATTGTGCGGATGTAGAGTAGGTCAGAACCACAAGACCTGAGTGGTCTGGAAGGTTGAGACAACAAAAACATGCCATTAACTTGGACTTGAGATAAAAAAAAATTGAGATCAGTTGGGGCTGGACTTAGATCAGAGATCAAAAATTTTAGAGTTGACTTGGACTTGCAAAAAATTACTTGTGAACTGTCCATGGATGCCTGGAGATACAACCAACTAATAGAGCTGTTAAAATTGATTCAACAGCTTAATTTGAACTGGAAAACTCCACTGGAAAACTCCAGTTCGTTTAGATTTCTTACGTAAACAAGGGTGGGAAGGACAAACAGTAAGAAGAGCTGGAAATATTGTTGTGATGTAAAACAGCCTTCAGATAGACACGGTCTTCTTCTTTGGACTCTCATTTTCTCAAACTTACAGTATGATTGAAATTCTTTGACATGGCCATTGCCTTATTATGCAATTCCACTCAATTCTCATCTCAATTCAGTGCTCCAATTGGAGCACTGAATGGAGCTGAATGGTAATTCAACCCATTCAGCTTCTCAGGGTTGAATTACAAGTGGGCCAATCAGTGAACAGAACAAAGAGTTGTGAACAATGATGTTGATTTTCTGCGCTGTTTTAGGGTTTGTATTTGGCAATGGCAACGACAGAAGTGAAGAAAGCTATTCAGTCTGTGTTGGCCATGCTTCCAGACATTAAACAAACGAAATCTGAGCAACAGGAATGTTCAAGACATTTCTTTGGTAAAGATGTTATGGCACTATTCCCCACGGTGTTGTTTCGAACCTTCACAGTGGCTGGTAAGCTTCATTAATCTGGGGCTTTTAATAACGTCACAGCTAAATGTTAGCAATTGGGTAAAATCAGATCAAATTATTCCAAACTTCAACATGCCTTCAGGAAGCACATGTTTCTCAAATGCCCAGGATCCAGACCTTCTAGGAAGCAAAGTGTAAGACAACTGGCTGGTTTGATTGTTAATTCTTACTTTTGTTGTTTGAACTATTTTTCTAACATTAATCACCAATAAATGCATTTAAATTTTGAATTGTGGTTAAAAACCGTGTGTGGTTTGGCAGAACAGTTCCTCAACTGCTCAAGTGAAGTACTACTTTGGATAATTAGTTTTGGTTCATTGTTTCTTGTTATGAGGCTCTTCTGACTGTGAGGTTGTACAAAATTCAAATGTGGAACCAAATCATTTTAAAACTGTGACCACTTTTATCATAACTGCAACATTGGATTCCTGCCTATTCGTGGTTTAGTATTCACAGATTTTTCTGTGGAACGTAACTTCGAATTGTTTGCAGATAAATCCACCTATTTGCAGATTTTTTTCATTGATCATATTATAAAGAAAAGGCTGCTTTGGGAAGGAGAGATAACTATATGCAATGCTTCTTGACAAGCTACTAGCTGTCATTTGCTAGTGGGAACGCCATTTATTTCCCTTGACTGTAGAAAATAGTTTCGCCTGTAGAGCTAAGACAGTTTCCAATGTGCATATTAATGCATATGAAGGTGAATTTGGTTTATGAGCTAATAAAATAGGCAACAATAAATATTATTAGAGTGTGTCCCAAGTATTTCTGGATTTTAGCTATTCATAGGTGGCTTTGGTCCTGAACCCCTGTGAATATCAGGCGTCCACAGTAAATAAAACAAGGTTTTCTCGACAGCTGAAAAGTTTCAAAACCACCGCGCTGGAGTTGGGTTTATGCCCTGCAGGGTAATACATGTATTGCATGTGTAATACATTACGTTGCATGCCATTACATGAAACTACATTTTGCCATACCCTTGGGTAAAAAAAAAAAAAAAATCTTTGATCTGTAAAGGGCTTAGTGTGGGAAAAATGGAAGACATATAAGTTTTTTTTAAAAAACATAAGAAAACACAACAAAGACTTAAAAATCTGGACTGTAACATATCTGAAGTCCTACCTCCTAAAGTTTGTCTGCCGCGTCGTGAAGTCCTGTTCTTCGCCTCCGCTGGGGTTATTTGGTAATTGCACCCTCTGAAAGCAGCACTGACAAAGGGATCTAAGAGGAACCGAAAGAGAGCATCAAGGAGGGATATAGCAGGCTTAAAACCAGGAGCAAAACTAAGAAGAACAAGAAAGAAAAAAAAAAAAAAAAACAAGATGAAAGATTCGGAAAGTATTAGAGCAGAGCTCTGGTTCCACTGAGGGACATGCCATTAGGAGTTACAGCCGACATAGACCTGTGTGTTGGTGGCACAAGATGACAAGAGAGCCGCAATTTCAGTCATGCATTTGCAATTATGATCAAAGAGCAGCCTCCCTGTACATGACCTACATGCACGATATCCGTGTCAGGACCAGTGTGTCTCGGAGCAGAGCAGAGCAGAGGTGAGGTCAACTTTCACCGCGGCTACTCTGAGCCGTTACGATGAGGTGGACTGAAAGTCGTCACGAGACTCGCTAGAAGCTCTCCTGACAATTATTATTTATTTTGCTGGCTTTTAAAAAAACGGGCCAATGAGAGGCGACAGGCCCCGCTTCTGCTGCCTGTTATGGCTCATTAGTGTACATTGGTTGGAAAGGGTCACCGCTGCTGAGGCAAGACTGGAAGAAAAACACATGAGATTGGGAAAAAAAAAAAAAAAAAGCAGACAGACGGAGGTATTTGCGTGTGATTTTTTTTTTGTGTGTTTTAATTTAACAAAATAAGTTGTATAGGAAGCAGATCTTCATCATAACACAAGAGCATTTTCACAAAACAATCCAACCATCAATTTCTTCAACCAGTAAACAAAACGGAGTAGAGATAGAGCGGTAGTCACATTCCATTGGGATTTGTCCAAGTTTCCTTGCATTAGAAATGCAAACTTCAACTTATTTGTAGTGAAAAGCAATATTTGTAAAGTGGAAGAAACCAGCAAACTTTAGCAACCTTTAACTTTATATGTTAAATTTCCATGAGGAACTTTAAAATATTCCTCATGGTCTCTACAGTGTGTTGGGCTACACACTTACTTTCATGTTTTTTCTGCTGCTTTTTGGTAGCGTTCATCTTCTGAGCTCTTTTCAGCATAAGAAAAGCTGTGCGTTTATTGGTAAAGCCCCTACAGACAGCGGGAGAGACGATTATCTAAAACTTCTCTTGTATTGAATTCACACATTATTCTGATAAAGAACGATGCAACAGCATATAGGAGACATAACGACTTACCATTCTTGTCGAATTTTTTCCAATGTTTCAGACCGACCGCTCTGTGTCCAGGTTGAAACTGGAGTCTTGCTTCTGAAAACAAAGAATTCACAATATTTTTTAAAACATTCCACATTAAAAACAAATTTATTTTCATTATCACAAAAAAGTGAACGTCATTATATTTTGGTATACATTTTTACTTATTTTAACACATATGGCTATCTCTTGCTAAATTGTGCCATAATGTCAAGATTTGGTAACCTAATTGATGTTAGAAGTTAATGTTTTTAATTATTTTCTTATAACATATACATTATTAAAAATGAATCAAAACTATCACAGATGCATGAGGAAACTAGTTAGGAACTGAAACTCCCATGTTTTTCACTTGAACAGCCCAAAATGGCCAGTTGTTAGCACGATCTGGTCGCATGCTACCTGCTAGCATACTAGCACGCTACCAGATCATGCTAACAATATTCCTCAGAATAATAGTAAGAATTGACTACTTTCATTAGCAAATGAGTATGCATAAAAGAAGTCAAAGGAAGACCAAAAGCTGTAAGCTATATTTTTATATGCATCTATGTCAGGTTTTATTTTCAAGCTGCCACCTAATTTAATCAGAAATTTTCACAAAGTCTAAGACTTTTTAAAACAAAGGAACAAGCCAGATTCAGAAATGTCAGCATTATTTTGGAAATTTCACAGTTAGGGTAAGGTAGAATAAGCTTGTTCACACCATAAATCATTCAAAAACATGCCACAGCGTCATCCTCTAACTACTTCCTGTTGTTGTCTTCTTTGTGGTTTGCAACAGTGGCAACATCCGATTGTTGATGACATGGTCCGTGTGTTACAAAAAAAGTGTTTCCATTGCCGTTTTGTGGGGGGAAAAAAAACAATTACGGTACGGCTAAAAGCCCCACCTCGCCCTAGCACCAAATTTTTTTTTATCGTAAAATGATTTTTTTTTTTTTAACTGCCACATTTTCATTTAACAAATCTATTTTAGAAATGTGCAATTGCGCAATTATATGGTCAATGGAGTGAGTCATTGCACTTTATTACCTAGAAGAACTCCATACTGAATCTTCTTCTTCCACTTCTTCTTCTTTCTCGTCAGCCACCCCGGCCTGCCTTGGCTGAAATACAACATGGGAGTGATATTACCAACACATGAGTTTAACGCATTCTTAGGCAATCTTGCTGCCAGTTGTCAGTGCGTGAGCAGGGACGCCAACATGACTATGTTCTGGTAATTGCCAGTATAGGTTCCTGAACTGCTGAATTCGGGGGGACTCTGGGCCCTTTGTGTTTTGCCTCAGAAGTTTTCACCCTTCTCACCACTCTAATCGCATGGCAGATACACACACACACGCATCAACAAGGTTTTTACAGATCTTAACTGGAGGTCTAAATAATTCTGGTAGGTACTTTAAGCTGCTGCACTGTTACCTTACATTACGCACAATAACAGGCAATTACATTTAAATCAAAAGTTTGTTTTCATGTTAAATATTTAATGGATACATTTCACCCTAAGTAAGTTTTCCAACTCATGAAACTCTCAACTGTAACTCAGACGAACAGCTTAATCACTCTCCAGGTCCCGTTTTCTCTCCGTCCGAGTGCGGAATTGTTCATCATCGCCTTTTGATGTGCACCTCAGCTCAGCGTCCACAGACTGGAGCCGACCACACCGGCAGCTGCAGCACATCAGCTGGCCCGAGTGGGCTACCATGATGTACTGTGCTGAGCACGCTCCAAAGAAAAGATCCAACGAGAGGTAAGAGAAGGGGGAGGGGGAGAAAAGAAAAAAACAGGACGACATTTCAGCCAGGGTGATAAATGACATCTGCTGGTGCTGAGCAACCTTCAGTCCCTCAGGGAAATAATCCTGTTTTTTAAAAGAATAAATTTAAAGATCAATCAGGGAGGGGGGAGTGTAAGCTCTGAGGAAAAGGGGAAGAGGGGGAGAGGTAGTATGGGTTAAGTAAGATGTAAAAGGAACAGGTCTAAGAAAGTGGCCTTTAAATTTTCATTGACAGATAATATAGGCTGGTAAATCACTATTTTTACCTACCACTCAGCTGCAAAACACAACTGGCCATTTTCACAATTGAAGTGGATTTAAGAAATCTACAGGAGTTTACCTGTGGAGGTAAGTGTTGCTCTGTCTCAGGATGATGCATAGAAGAGGAATCCTCAGAGAAGGTCATTGTCCAGTGTTCCTCCAGTGCTGACTTCGAGCAGAAAATGGTAAACAAATATGCATTATGTAGTACATAGTACTAAACATAACTTGCCTATCTGTCGTGTGGGTTCTATTAATTTAGAACCTTTAGGTTTATTTCCCATGGAGGAAAGCTGATGAATCAATAGCGAAATTAAACATTTAACACAAGTTCAAAATACACAGACAAGTTACATACAAACTTAGTAAGTATGTAGATAAGAGAGCACTGACTGCAATTTTCTGGCCGATCACCGATATCTGACCTGCTGATTCCAATTGTTTTTGTCTGAAAAGTCGCTAAACATAGTAACAAAATTCTTGGGTTGGAAATAGTGGCGTGACATGGAAAAAATGTTATGTATATTTTCCTGCCATTTTCCTTTGCAGCAACCTGTGATTCACCTCTTCATCTCCTGTAAAATAATCCCAAATATGCGACATTGTATTTTTTGGCAACTTGTTCCAACATTTTTGGACATTTGTTTTCTAAACTGGCAAATCAGTACATACACGTTCATATTGTTTTGTCCAAAACAAAGAAAGTCCAAACAAAGAAAGTCCAAATATATCATCATTTGTTGAAATGACAAATATCATTTGGGAAAAATCTGACATATTGCCGAACTTTAGTATAAGCCATCACCAATCTCTAAAATTGAACGAAATCAGGGGCATTTAACCGGTGTACAATACTGTGTGAATATGGCTGGGTTTTTCACCAGCCGTCAAACCTGAATTCTTAAGCACGGTTCGTACTCTATGTGCATTTTTCATAGGCCAGAGGTAAACACAAACTTGCATACCTCATCGACGACAAATTCCTCCATGTCCAGCTCCTCGAAGGGGTCGTCTTCTCCTGCGTCAGGGCACATGACGGCAGCGAGGGCGGATGCGAGCCTCCTCCTCAGAGCGCAGCCCCTCCAAGACGCCTCGAGGTACACGCAGAAAGGAAAAAAAGAAAAAAGTCTGAACACCGTCTATGAATCACGGCCCCAAACGTAAATACTGCATGTTATCCCATTAGAGAGATAAAACATGTTAGACCCTATTTTAATTGCTGAACGTTCTGCTTTCTGAACTCTGCATGACTCCATGTTGCTCTGAGACAAATGGAGCTCCAGCGCGCCTCTAAATCCTCCAATTCCCAATGGAGTCGGGGAGGCAGAGGGTTGTAGGAAGGGTTGGGGGGGCATGCTTCGCTTTAAGCCGAACCTCGCAGGAATTCTAGAGCTCTTACTACCGCACGTCGCTGGAATCTGATTAATCACTCCGTACCCATCCAACACACACACAAATCCCAAAATACTGCTCCTTTAACTCTCCTACACCCGCTTTCTCCTCTGGAGAATCCTAAAGGACTCATCAAACACTTTTTGTGCTGAGAGAGGATATCAGAGAGGTGGCGAGTAGCGTGTTTTTTCAGAGCGGCAGCACTCGACTAAGTGAAGAGGATTAGCCAAGTAAACGTCCCGAACACGCTGGGGGCCAGCAGATTGATGATTGAGGATGTGTACCTATAGATTCATAAATCCAAAGTGTGAAAGTGGCTTCAGAGCCGGCCATTATTTAAAAATCCACAGGTCTCTTTATATCCTCCTAAAACGTTTCATAGGCTTTGCAGGTTGGTTGAGTTTGATTGAAAATATATCGCCTCGCAAAAGTGCTTGCATCCCTTGGATATCCACAAACTTATTGAACTCGAAGTGTGTTTTCTTGGAGTTTTATGTAGTGGACAAACACAAAGCAGAAGGAAAATCAGTCATTGCTGTCACTGTTTTAATTAAAAGCTGACCAACGAAGACCGAGGGCGGACATAAAGCTATGGAGACGTTTTAACTAGACACATTATAAAACACAATGTCAAGCACTTTTCGATCCGTCATCTGAAATTATGGCACATCTGCTAACCCGTCATCCACATAGATCTACAGGAGGAGCATTAAACAGAGGAGGAGCCAAGAAGGACAAAGTAACTCTGCAGAGATCCACAACAAATACCAATCAAAACTAATATCTAGGTCAATATCTAGTCCTAATTAAGAAATGTTAAGAAATTTTAGCAAACTCAATTGAAGCTAGCAGGTGGAATATGGAATTCTTTGCTCAGAAGGGACCAACACTGACGTTGTGCAGAAAACGTCATGGTTTGTGGAGGTTTTCTTCGGCAGGGACAGAACTTTTGGGAAGATGGATGGAATTGTGGGACTTATGCATGTTTTTTTTTCCTCCTCGGGATGCATTAATAATTAATTCATACTGGCAGACATGAACCAACGACTAAATGTGAGAAAAGCTAAACATTGACTAAAATCGAGAAGGCCAGAGCTGAAGGAACGAGTCAACAGTTGGGTACATAAAGAACGTTCTTCTAGTGTCCTCATGACCTCGTCAGATCTTCCTACCATACTGTGTCAAGATAGATACGTCTATCAGTCGGTTGCTACCTGAGGGAACCTTGTGAACGGTGGTTACATCTCCACATCCAGGTAATTGCCAAGGAGATGAATGTTTCAGCTATTGGTGGGCGGTTTCACTTAACTCAATTGAGGTTTGAGTATAAATATTGAGTGCATGAAGCAAGAATACTTATGCATGGCACTGCTCACTTTCTCCAATGAGGCTGACATCACAAAATCTTGAGGTGGACAAACAATTGTTTTGTGGCCCTAAATCTTAAAAATGATTCCGTGAAACTACACGTTGAGTCTTGGACAGGAAGGTTTTACCTGTATAACAGTTGCTGCGTGGTTTTCACAAGCGGTGTTCGTTTTATGAGTAGAAAGCTCAAACGACAGCTTTTCCGCATCTCCTCTAATACCCGAGGCTTCAGCATGTCCACATTTCTCCCTGGATGTCCTCCCCATCCTCTGAAGCACAGTGGCCGCTGCACTGCTCACATGACAATACACACACATAGAAAAACACACAAGGTAAGTAACATGACACTGACCACCTTTCCAAACTGATTTGTCTTTTGGTTTGAAGCAGAAATATGGAGTGGAGAACTCATGAGACTAGGCTTGTCCTGAGCCAGGGCTCATACCAAAGATCTATTATCCTCAAAAAGATAGCAGCGTGTTAATGATAAGGCGGTGTGTTAAAATGAAGGAGATCTTCAACATCTCTCACTGTAAATCAACTAGAAGAGGCTCCAATGATGACAAATGGTCTGCAGCAGAAACTAATAAAAAGGTGCAGCTGCTATGAAGCAAATGAGATAAAATGTGACGTGTTTGCTTTGTTCCAGCTGTGTTCAGTTTTGTACCACGAAAGTAAATCACATGCGGTCATGTGAAAAGATTCAAACACCCCGCAGCAGCCTGTGTGGTTTTATTCACATTTTTGAACATATGGATATTTAAGTTAGACTTTAGCGACGCTGAAATGTCATGAAAGTAAGTCATGTAGATGAACAGCAAAAACACAAGGAAATATATTTCAAAGGGGCCCCACTGTGATTCCTTTTAAAAAGGTTAGGGGTCTGTGGGCTATACTACCTTAGCAACTACTTTTAGACTCCTATTCTTCCAACCCAGAAAAGGAATTAGACCAGAGGATACTTAGCAACCCTGAACAGGAGGACCTAGCTTACATACTTTAGATCAACATTCAGTTTTTTTCTTCTTCTTTTGCTCTTTCCTTTGGTTTGCTATTTTGTTTGTATTTCCTTTTAATTCCTGTTAAGCACTTTGTATTGCCTTGTTGCTGAAAATGTACTATGTAAATAAAATTACCATGACCTTTTTCACAAAAAATGTTCAACATTTGTTTGTTTTTTTTTTTACACAAAATCATTCTCAGATTATGAGATTTCATCCTCAGTATTTTGAGCTTCTTTCAAAATTAGTCCTTTTTAAGATTCTGTCACTATTATGCAAATAAAGTTTTGCTGGCCACGCCCCCCAAATCAATATTTCTACTTTATACACATCAAAATAGCAGCAGACTGATGCGCAATTGAAGCAACCGTAAATATTTGACCTGGAGTCAAAATGTACAAATAATAAAGACGAGTGCTTTGTTCCTGTAAAGCACTCGTCTCTAAATATATATATTTATTTTTTATGTATTTCTTTTCAAGTTTGGATTAATACCCATTGTAATTTTCCACTCTAAGTAGCAGAAATGATGTAAACAGATGTAAACATTAGGTAAATTACTTTTTACTGTCCAAGTCGTCTGGTCCCATGTCCAAACTGGTGGAGGTTCTTTCTCCATTTGAAGGGAGAAAGTCAACAAAACCTCTGGCAACATTTGACTCCGTTGTCGACCTCTGACCTGTTGTAACACTTCCAAATGTATCCTGTGGGTTCTTTTCATCTGCCGTGTCCTCAGAACGTCTGGGCTCGTTTCTGCTCAGGTTGTCAGGAGGTTGAACGGTAGCAGGCTCGGTTTTCGCAGAACCTGTGAGCTTTCCCAGACTTCTGCCGTCCATGTCCGGGGGTTTCTCGGACCTTGCTTGGACCGCAGACAGACTGATGTGACCATATTCATGAGCGAATCTCTGGTCCTCAGCAAGCTGCAAAGCCTGCGTAAAGTGATGGCAGCAGCTTTTCAAGGCATCCAGAGAAGATGAAGCATTTCTGTAAGAAAAAAAAACAAACAAACAAACATATAGACAAAGGAAAACATTTATGTATACTAGGGTATGTTTATTTTAGCATCTAAGAAATGTCCTCTGAATTTCACTGATATTTTAGTAAATCTCATTGTTCAAGTCATTTATTAAAGTGTAAAAACATAAGTTTAGCTGCCTTTTATTGCATTTAAAGCAGCTCAATCACTATTTTTGATTTAGTATGATTTAGTGGATGCAAGCGTACCAGAGACCGCTATAGAAGCAGGAAGTGGATGATAGCGCAATGCATTCTGGGTCGATAGAAGCAAAACAAAGGTGTGAACCGAGCACTAGAGGGAGAAATGGCTTTTGGACTTTTCCAAAGACAAAAGAGAATTCCTATTTACATGTTTTTAGCATTGTAGTGTCATGTAAATGACTCTTTAAAAAGCTTTTCACCAGCAATGTGAGATTAAATGTGTGATCACACTCACAGGTAAGTGTGGGTGTATTTCAGAGAAGACAAAAGATTTGCCTGCCTGCTCTGCATGAGTTCCGGTTGAAAATGTTTCTCTCATTGAGAGGATTAACCTTCTACAAAGCCTCCTCAATGGAAACGTAATGAATCCATTAGCAATGCTTTGCTCTGTTGCTCCCCTCCCCTCCCCTGAATTCAATCCCGAGGCGGCAGACACACTCTCTGTCTGGAACGTCGCTAGTCTTAAAGCGGATAGCTCCTTCTCCACAAAGGTCCGGCTCTTCATTCACAGTTGGACAAGCGAGAACAGAGTCAGGGGGTCATGGAAGACTGTGACCCCAATGAGCCTTCTTCCTCATACCTGGAAGAAGGTACAATGGTGACCTTGGAGTGAAGGTTCACTCCAAGGTCACCATTGCTATCCACAGCATGGATAGCAAGAAAGCAGGATACTGGTATCAGGAAAAAATTGAGAGACCACTGGAAAATGAGTTTCTCTCATTTTACTTTTTATAGGTGCATGTTTGAGTAAAATGAATATTGTTCTTTTATTCTATGAACGACTGACAACATGTCTCTGAAATTCCAAGCAAAATTAGTATTTATTTGCAGAAAATGAGAAAGGGTCAAAATAAAAAAATAAAAAATGCAGTGCCTTTAGACTTCAAATAATACAAAGAAAATAAGCTCATCGAGAAACAACAATACTAATGTTTTAACTCAGGAAGAGTTCAGATATTAATATTTGGTGAAATACCCATGAGGTTTTCAATGGGCTTCTGTGCAGTTGTCTCTTCATTTCTTTTTTTTTTCCAGAGGTGTATTTTCAAAAAAATGTTCAGTTGTTTAGCTTGCAGGTATATAGAAATCCTTACAGCTGACAGCACCTTGCAACATTATTCATACCGGTTTTCCATGTGTTGCAATGCTACAAAACTAGAGAGAGCTTGAAATGAATCTGAAAATGAATGAATGGAACGGGCCTTTTCTAAATGAACATTTACAACAAACGAATTCCTTTAAATTTTCCTGAATATAAAAACTTGAAAAACAGAGACTATTCAGACAAGTTTGGTTTGAGACAGTAAAACCTTTTTTTACTATCCCATACAGTGGCAGTTTTTGATATGGGCTATATGTTGCAGTTGTCCAGGGTGGCATGAAATAGGGATGGGACACCCAAGAAGTAGCAAAAAATAAAACAAAACAAAAAAATTATATATATAAATCTTTCAGTTTAAGTAACTGTTCCAAGCTTGAACTTTGAAATAAATCCCTGCAAACAAGGACTCACATTTTGATCCATACTGTGTTGTTTGTGAATTACAAATTTTTTTTTAGCACTGCTGAAACTTATCCTTACAAACTCAACATTGTAACACAAGCTGTATTCAACTCAATTGAAGATATGCCACAGCTTCATACCTTACAGTCACCATTGAACTGGCGTGTGGCACCGCTTTCACCTCCCCTAAGCTTCAGTCTGACACAAGGTCAGGTCAGGGGTTAAATGGCTGTGTCGGCTCATGCAAAGCCCCCCAAAATGGCTCATTGTTCAGAGGCCAGAGGGGTAGAGGGTACCCAGTGAGGGGCGGATCTGTGGGGGGAGAACCACACTGGCCCCCCAAGCCATAGGAGTCCTCAGCGTGACCCGTTCCAGTGGTCGTTGCCACGTTTCATCTTTTGAGCGACATAATTCAAAGAGGTCAGGAAGATAAGCAGAAAGATGACCGCCACTTTAAGCACTGGTGGTCCTCGTAGCGCAAGGGGCTTCGACACTGAGGGACTCGTGGAAATAGATGGACGTTGTATTTAGGCTCACCGCGCCTTGTGTATCAGACATAACAAGGAGAGAGGAAGCATTCCTCGCTGCTTGATGTCAGGCGGGTTGATCGGCTCAAGATAAAACAAAGTGGCGTGCAAATGCCTGTCAACAGACAAGACAACTGTTGTGTATTAGCTTTTGTTGTGTGATCATTTTTTTCACGTTAATTCTATTTGCATATGACTAATCAAACTAAATGTTCTGGCTGGTAAAGAAAAGTATATGCTGGATTTGGGACTGGGACTGAACTGGAACACCCTATGAATAATACAACGTTAAGGAGTTGTTAGTCCTGAAAACATGGCCGAAACATCACTTCTACTTTGGTGTAGAGGTGATATACACCAAAATACATCACTAATAAAAAAAGGACATTGTTGTAGAAGTCTCATAACTTGTTCATACCCAACTTTGCATCTTACAAAGTCCTGAGGTCAAATTCTTCATAAATCAAAGAAGGCCTTGAATAAATTTAGGGTGTACTTTCTTTTTAACCGTAACTTCATTCCTATAAACAGCTTCCAGCTGTATTCTGACAATCTAGCACTACTAAAAAACAAACAAGTAATTTCTATTTTTCTTAATGAATTGTTTAGCTAAAGATCTGCATCAAAACAGCAAAAAGATAACTG
This sequence comes from Poeciliopsis turrubarensis, assembly GCA_010277015.1. Lineage (NCBI taxonomy): Eukaryota > Metazoa > Chordata > Actinopteri > Cyprinodontiformes > Poeciliidae > Poeciliopsis > Poeciliopsis turrubarensis. The sequence goes on from VMRN01000058.1 coordinate 2,082,097, forward strand.
ATAGAAAATGGGTTGTAGCATCACATGAATGGTGTCAACTTTGTGACAACTTTGGGACAAAACGGTCTCGTCTGCTCTTACCTGAGCTCCCTGCTGAGCCGCTGTTGTAAATCCTGAGTCTGCAGAAGCTGCACCTGACAGAGCATGAGGAAGCTGTCTGTGGCCAAGCTGACCGTCTGCTGGCCGTCCGCGGCCTTCAGGCCAGCCACTGCTTTCTGCAATTTGAACCTGACAGAGAAACAAAACACATGTCGGCTTCAGTCTGCTTTCAAGCTGCTGTCAATTTCTACGTTCATCAGGAAGATTTTTAATATCATTTTTATATTTGTTTGACCAAGAAAAAAAAACATTCTCTTTTTCAAGGGAGTCCTGGTGGCAGCAACAAAAGGGACAAAAGAAGCACCGAATCATGTGAGTGAAAAGTATAAGAAGCTGCGTTTCCATTACAAGTGTGCAAAACTTTTCCGATATTCCGCTAATGTCAAAAAAACTACATTTTTCGCAATTGTGGCATTTCCATTAAATAAGAAACGCAATTAAAATTGCACCTGATTAAGTTGTTCCACGCAAAAAAATATTCCGCACTGTGATCCTCCAACCACTTCCTGTCATCTTCTTTGTCTTTTCTGCCAGTAGTAATGTCTAGTTGTTGATCATGTGAGTCATGTGACGCAAAACAAGTGTTTCCATTGAAGTTTTGCAAAATAATACTAATTTCGAGACGGCTGAAAAAACACCTCATACAAGAGCCAAATGGTTTTATTGAAAAAATGTGAACTGAATAGGAGTGTTTGGAATTTTTGGAATGGTTAATTGAAAAGCATCTACTGGTGTGTTGACATTTTGAAGTTTGTAATGAGCCTCAAAGAAGAGAGGAAAACAGTCAAACATCTGAAAAATCTTTTGTATGTGATTGCTCCCTCACAAACAATTAAGAGTAAGCTTAGGGTTATACGCTTTTCTCATATCACATTTGAACAAATTGTATATAAATTACACAACCATGTATCATTGTCCTCAGACTAGAGGGAGGACTGAGCCTCTGTGAAAGAGGTAACTGTAGCCTGAGGCTAAGGATGTGCAGGCAGAACAGAAATCTCTAGAATCTGCCCCAGAAGTAGACTCAGAGCTAAAAGCAACTAAAAACTGACCAAATGTGGTCAGTGATCAGTGGGAAAATACAGAGCTGGGAACGCTGCAGGACACCGGGGAATAGCAACAATAAAACCTGCAAAAAAATGCACTAAAACATTTTACTGCATCAGGACTTGAGCTCTTGCCAAAATGATTATCTACACCACCGCACATCTTTACATCTTCCCTCATCTCTCAGTGACAGATGACAAAATACTTGATCTACATGTTTAGACATGTAGATGAGTTTATCCCAAAGGGCAAATAAATGTTATGGTAACTCATGCCATTCCAGTATTCTCAAAAAAGTTGCTAGGGATGGTGATGCTGTAGGCAATCACATGCAAGACTTTGATGCAGTCAGTCTTGCAACGAATCTGAATAGGCCTCTAACTGAAGACTGCTGCTGTCTGTAGCAGAGACAGTACTCTACAGCAACATGTCCTAAATGACATCAGGGATTAAATTTTATGGTGTATCATGCTTAAAGGGATTTTTTGAGTTTCTAGTATACAGTAACTTTCCTGCAGTAGATGACTTTGTTGGTGTTTCTATTTCACATTAATACAGATTAGCAGGCTGCTTAAGCCCACACCTGCTCTGAGAGGAACCGAGAGTAAAGTGGATGTCTACTGTCTTTAAAGAAGGCCGTCTCTAAAAACAAAACTGAGCTCAATGCTGCCCTCTTCTCTCCTCCCCCTTCTTTTTTTCTACAATTCAGCTTCCTCCCGTCAGCAGAGCCGGTCAAGAAGGCTGACGGCCCTCTAGATAAATGGCTTTCCTGAAGCAGTAAGTTGTTTTTTCGCCATTAGAACATTTAGCAGGGTGTACATGAGGTTGACTGACAGCGCCAAGACCCTCCTCCTGGTTCTGATTGGTTGTTTTTGATCAGGAGATTTTTTTTTTTTTTTCAGATAAGCTATCTCATACACTGTTATATCATGGTGACGGTTTTAACAAATACATAAAAAAAACATTTTCTACTTAATAAAAGTTACATGCTGGAACTTGACCAACTAAGATGGGAGGCAGTACTTATGCTAAACAAATGTAATAACTATAGAGTAGTGAATTAAAGTAAGAAAAAACACACATTGAAAAAGTCAGTGTTGCATATATTTTGTAGCATTATCTGTGGGTGTGCAAAGGCAGAAGATAATGCTGTGTGGGGTTGCCATGGCGTGGAAAAGTTTGGGAATCCCTGAACTAACCTTTAGCTTCCTCTACACATTATTTGTCAGGTTCAAGTCAGGATTCTGGCCAGGCCATTTCTAAAAGTTAATATGACATTGGAAATATTAACATTTAGGCAAGTCAAAACATAAATCTGCCTGGGGTGTAAATAATTACAAGCCTAACTTAGAGTACATCAGCAGGAAATTCTATGATCTTGACATTTTAAGCTCAAGCACAGACAGTGAGCATGTACTATTTCAGCAACGCTCCCACACCACACTGACAGACGCGACTGCAGAAGACGAGATGTGTGTTTACTGTTGGGGAAGTTCCAGTCTGTATGATGTCCGCTGGGTCTCTCTCTTCGTAAAAATGGGGATTAGATTCCAGCCCTGCGGGCATGTAGTCTGGCCCGTTGTCGTCAAACGAAGCTCCAAGCCCAAAATATGACCTTTCAAGTTGTTTCATGACCTCATTAGGGTAAGGGATTGTAATTTGATCAGAAATGTACTCCTCTGTTTCACACTGGTGAGAAAAATATGGAAGAGACTCTATCTAAAGTAGTTTGCTCTTAATCTTCCGTGGTTCTTCCTCAGCACATCTGGGCAACAAGACTGTACTTCATTCAGTGAAGGCTTCCTCCAAAAGTTTCTTAAAGTGCTGCTGATTAATCAGTGTTTTCATCATCATCTATATCTCCTGCACCCTGGGCCGCCAACAGGGTCTGTAATTCTTAGCGCCTGCCTTTTGCTGCTTTAATTTAGCTAGTGTTGTCACTGGCTTGCGATGAAAGGGTGAGGATTTGGGAGAGGAAATACTGAGGTCTGCCATCTTAGATGGCAGGTAAGGTTAAGTAAAGTTCAGTAAAACATTAATGTAAAGTTTAAGTTGGGTGTTAAGAAGGAAAAGGTTTGAGCATGTACTATTTTAGCAACGCTCCCACACCACAGAAAGCCTCTCGTCAGAGAAATACTGAAGTATAAACCACAAACACAAAAGTACAATTTATTTTTAAATGAACAGGACTTGAGACAGCTGACATGTTCATGCCATTTTTGTTAAATTCAAGTCAAGTTTCAAGTCTTTCTCCCACAGTCCAAGTCTCGTCTGTAGTAAGACGTAAGACTGTCTGAGTCAGTCAATAATGCTGGATTGCTTTAAGAGTTGAGCTGTTCAGTGGTCATGAAGTGCTTTAAAATATTCATAATGTGTCAAATAATATAAAAGTGCTTTTTAATTCATTATTGTTATTCGTTGTTAATAGTTCTTGTGATCATTCTGTCCGTTTACTGCACCGTAAATGGTTTCGACGACTTCCTTCTCTCCTCTGAATCAAAACATTTTAAAGATTATTTCACAAAGTTATACTTTCTTTTTTCTTTGCCAGCCTTAGTAAACTTTTTATGCAAATAGTTTTAATGCCATTAAACATTAAACGAGGCAATGGAAACACTTTTTGCAACACGCGAAGACGACAAGAAGTAGTTAAAGATGATGGCACCGCATGTTTTTAATAATTTATTGTGTGACCAAACTTACTCACGTGTGATGTTCACAAAGTTTTGCGCACATTTGTAGTGGAAACGTGGCCAGTCTGCTCATTGTTAAAAAGCTACAGCTAACGCAAACTAATCGCTAAAACCATTATAAACCAGCAGTCCGCAAGATCACAGACTAGTAAATCTAGTAAATCTAGTAAATCTAGTAAACCTAAAGGCCTTATGAACATTTAACACTGTTAAATGTGTTAAAGGTTCATGTTATTATGGATACTTAGAAGACATTCTAAGTATCCATAATAAACATATTCTAATTGGGAATATTCATATCATTTTGGCACATCAGTGTATCTCTTCATAACTAATTAAAACTGGACTGCTTCCTTCACTCATAAGGAGACATAAATCAAATCCTTGCAACTGTTATAAACATTTGTAAAATATTTAGCAGCTCTAAATGAATGAACAAATTAATGATCAAAGATAATTGACCTGTCTGTTGTACCAACATTTTCGGAATTATATACACTTGGTGTGGGGCTTCAGTGCACACAGATGTGTGTGCGTGTGGGGGGGGGGGGGAGTCACAGTAATCTAATAGGGCAGGAGGGATCACATGTTTAATCCTGGGAAGGGAACAGGAAGGCCTATGTTCTCCAGGAATGTTTACACTAAATCAGCCAATAGAAGAATTTGATAGACAAATATCGGCTTTTCGGTGGCACGCTCTTTGAACGTCATTCAAGGCAACTGGCGTTTCAGAGAACAGGAAGCTGGAACTTTTTCTCAAAGAATTCATTCAAATGTGAGAGCAAAAAAATGTGACACGGTATGCAGCAAAAACAGCTTTTGAGCCGGTGAGTTTAGCTTAAGAGACCAGCAGTGGTTGGTGTGTTTAATGTTGTAAAGTACGAACTATCAGACATACAAAAAATAAAAAATAAAAAACAATATCTCTTTCTGTCCATCTATCAAAACTTCAGCTTACTTCCAATCAGTCTCCTGCTGGAGAGGATTCCCTGTCAGGTGAACTTCCTGTAGAAACACACATCCCTCCAGATTCTCACACACATCTTGTAACTCTGAGGAGGAAAAACACGGACAATTACATTTAAATTTAAACACAGTATTAAGACTACATACACACATCATGGGAATTCACTTCCAATTCTTTTCCTGTTACTCGGTCTCTACATGTATCATGCCAAGAATGTATTGAAATTAAATGCGAAACGCAATTAAAATCACACGTTAAAAAAAAAAGAAACAAAATTTTTTTAAAGTTTTCTTCTTCTTTTCTATAATGAGACATCATAAGCAACTTTAAGGTCCATACCGCCACCTACTGTACATGAGTGTGTAGCAACATTACTTTATATTAAATTCTTTTTTTAATTTTTTTATTTTGTATTCTGAAGATAACTACTTTACTTAATGTGCGAATACACATTATGTTTCCTTCATTTCCCAATATTCCTTTAAGACTCCATTCCTGTCCTAAAAAGTTTGCTCACACGATAAGTCATTAAAAAAACATGCAGCGCTGCAAAATCATGCAACTTCCTGTGTTCTTATTAAGCCACAAAAAAACATACAATTGCACAAATGAGCTTAGTCACACAAATTTATTTTCAAAATGTTACACTGCTCAATTATTTGGTCAGTGGCTTAGTACTCATTTATTTTGGGTTGCGTATGTTTACTTTTACTTAAGTGAACAATTACCTAACACTTCAGAACAATTGTTGGCTACCCTATAAATCTTTGAGAATGATTTAAATACAAATGTAAAAACCACGACTGCACCACAACAGTTTGAAGTTTCGAATAACTCTGGTTCTCGAGCAGATGATGGAAAACACGCTAAGATAAATAGGCGCCTAAAGGTTTACTTTAGAGACTTTTGTAGCTGTAACATTTAAGTCTAAAGCTTTGGATCAGTGAAAGAAATTCTGAATATTTAGCAGATCCTCAAAGGAACTTCCCAACTCTGATCAAGCACACCAGAACAATTTAACAAGTAGACATTTGAAAAACAACCAAGGGTTGCAATGCCATCATATTTAAATAACTGAAATAGTACAGTAACCACAAGAAAAAATGACACAAACAACACACTCACTGTTTACCCAGGAAAGGTTTTACCTGACAGGCAGTTGAATCTCAGATCCAAATGTTTCAGAGACACAAAGTCAGTTATGGGGGGCAGCTGGGTTATTCTACAAAACATAGACAATTACAGTCATTTCACAACAGATTCCTTCCAGAAGTGCACGTACCTTTAAAGGCTTCATGTCCAGTGTAGATATTACATACGGTAAAGGAGTTACAGCAGAACGAATATGAGTTACAAAGAAAGAAAACAAACCGTGAACCTATTTTGTGCGACAGAGAGATGCAGCAGCAGAGGAAGCCAGCAGCCCGCGAGGCCGTGCAGGGAAGAGATGTTGTTGTCGTCCAGAAGCAGCTCTCTGAGGAGAACCTGGTTGTTCAGGCTGGGGGGCTGACAGAGAAACAAGCTGTCAGTTCCCTCCAGTCACACTGCGAGGTTAGACTAACTTTACACTGCTGCTGCTGCTGCTGCTGCTGCTGATCCAGCAGCGACTAGCCGACCCCATCAATCAATGTCAGTTGCTTTAGTCCTGCTGTGGTTACTGTCATCGGCACAGGCTCCAACTGAGGAGGCTGTCCTAGTCAGTCTGCTGAAAGGCAGGCTAGGTCTTTATTTCGGCACTTTTCTTTCCTGTAACTGCCCTTTAACCTCAATTACAGAGAAAAAACATGCCAATGAAAAGGCTTCCCATCCCCAGTTTTCATGTCTCGCCAAAGGGAAATACCGTCCCTTGAATGCGTGCACTGTAAGATCTTGAGCTGTACACCACATCAAAGGTGCCTTCTCTTGAGATTTTTTTTTTTTTTTTTTGGATATATTTTATTTGTTTATCACTTATTTTGATTACCAGGGCTTGTTTTTACCTCAGTAAGGCTGTTGGACCTTAGATCCAGAGTGTGGAGAAGAGCACTGTTCTCCAGACCCTCAACGTTGGTCAGATGATTGTGAGAGCAGTCCAGGTGGTGGAGAGTGTAAACATCCTTCAGGCCTTTGGTACTAATCAGTTGGTTGTGGTCCACTAACAGCCTCTGCAGCCTCCTCATAGGCTCCAGACCAGCTAGGAAAAAGAAAATTAGAAGCTAATTGTGCAAAGAGAAGCTCAGGAAGAGCAGAAAGACCCTGACGATCCCTTCTCCCAGGCAGCGTAAAAGAAGGGAAATCCTGCCCTCTTGTGGAAGTTTCTCTTCTTCTCACCGATGCGAGTGATGGAGTTGTGAGACAGGTCGAGAACATCCAAACTATGAGCACCGTTTAAACCGTGGATGGACGTCAGCTTGTTGTGGGCAAGCCGGAGAACTCTCAAACTGCCCATGTTCTCGCAGTCCAAGAAGGAGATTTCATTTTCCTGGAATGTCAAATGATCCAACACAGCTTTTACAAAAACCGCTTTTGGACTCATTTGGTGTATATTCTAATGACTGGAGTCTACGCTCACCCCTAAATCCATGTAGCAGAGCTCCTGCAACCGGCTGATGCCCTCCAAAGACCGGAGGCCGCAGCGTCTGAGGGTGAGGGACTGCAGCCGGTCACACTGGCAGAGAGTAGACAGGCTGCAGGGCGTCAGGTCTTCTAAAGCCACCGTGGTGACCTGACAGAGAGGATGACATATTTTAGGGATTCAGCTAGCATAAACTGCTAAAACCTGAAACATACACTTGGATATAAATTGGTCCTATTTGGCTTAAGACATCAGCATCACTGTTACCTCTTGCAGGGACTTTGTGCCTGTGGACTCCAGTAGGGTGCGTGAACAAAGAGGGACCAGAGCGCTAAGTCCATCGGCCCTCCTCGTCCTCCTCTGGCTCTGGAAGGAACCACACTCCTTCCTCTTGTTCTGGAGGGACAATTCGGACCAGGACACACAGTGTTCCATCCAAGACAACCTCTTCAGCTCCGTGCACTCAGGAAGGGAAGCAGGCAGAGAGCAGGAAGAGGCAGAAAGCTGTGACTCTGGATGTATTTGGCGGACAGTTTGTAATGTGAAGGTGTCTGAGATGTTGTCGTCTGGGTGACGGAGTGGGGGGATTTCACAGATGCTGCGTTTTGCTGTGGCCTCACTCGTTGTTGGATCAGGCATTAGGGAGGCTCGCTGACCAGTTCTGCCTGAATTCTGTGATTCTGAAACGTCATTTTCTCCCTTGTTCTCTTCCAGATTATTGCCATTAATCGGCTGCAGCTCTGTTTTTACATCCATGTCTCCTCTGTCTTCAGGTGTTTTCAGCTGTTTGTCTTTTTCAGCTCTGTCCACTTCCTCACCTTTTGTCCCTTTGTCTTTCATCTGGTTGCCATCTTTCTCCACAAGATCCTTCAACTCTTCCTGTATCTTCTCTTCAGCCTCTGTTTGTTCCATATCTTCCCCTTCTCTATTCTCTTGTTCATGTCCTTTACTTCCCTTCATCTCTTGCTGAACTTTGGTTTCTTGTTTTGTGTTTCTTTGTTCCTCTCCTCCTCTCTGTGTAACAATCTCTAACGTCAGTCCGATCTCTTTGTCTCTTTCCATCTCCTCTTTCTTTCTTATAAGGCACTCACTTTCAAAACAAAGGCTCTTGCAGTTATCCATCTTTCTCTTATCTTCACTTTCTCTGCGTTGCATTTCGTTCTCTAAAGTCTTCCTGTCTTCTCTCTCTTCATCTTCCTCTTCCTTTCTCATCTCTTCTACCTCACAAAGGGAACTGATTCTTAAATCTTCCTCTAATCTCTTTTCTTCATCATCTTTCTCTTGTACTGTGTTCAGTTCGTCCTCAAGCGTTACCTGATCCCCTTTTCTCTCTTCATCCTCCGTCATCATCTTCTTTCCAGTAGTCATAAAACATCCCGTTTTTGTTTCCTCTTCCTTCTTTTTCCTCAGTCCCTGTGCTGTCAGTCGTCTCATTTCTTCATTCTCCCTCCTTATTCCATCTTCCTCAGAATTTTTTTCCTGTTTGCGTTTTCTCTTTTCAGCTCCCTCTTGTTTTCTCGTCTCTTCCGCCACTCTCCTCTCTCTTTCTTTTTGAAGCCTCACTTCGATGCCTCTTTGGTTTTCCTCCCGCCTTTTCCTTTGGTCCTCCTCCTCCTTTTTTCTCCTCTCCTCCTTCTCCCTTATCTTCGCTTCCTCCTCCGATTTTCTTCTTTCCTCCTCTTCAATCATCATCCTCTCTTTCGCCACTCGCTTTTTGAAGTTACAGAGGAGCTCCTGGTAAAGAAGTAGTGATCATTCGATTTGCAAAGTCAGCAGAGCAGTTGATTGGTTGATCATGTTACAAGCTACATTGAAATGGTAAACAGTTTCTGCTTGGCAACAATGGGAAAAAAACCCACTGATTGCAAAACGTGGTGAGGTTTAGGTTAGTTGAATAAAACTCTACATTCTTTGGCACCTCAGCATGTGCGTGTAAAAAACTTAAAATATAATCTTCAGAACAGGAGCATATGCGTCCTGCGGACCTACCTGCTGAAGCTGCATCTCCTTTTCAAGTTTCTGCTGAGCGTTTCTCTTCCTGAGCTCAAGTTCCATCTGCTGAAACTGTGGACACCAGACAAGAATATCAAACCATCCATTTGCTAATGTCAAAGTCAAAAACCAACAATCTGCATCGGGTTACATATTTTCAACACTGGCAGTGTTACCAACATCCGTCTCTACTCCGAGTGATGAGACTAAAGCTGAGCGTGTCCGCTGCGGCTTACCTTTTCTGCCTCAGTGATCCTCCTCAGCTCTTCCTGGAAGTCTGTCTCTCTCTGCTGCCTCTGCTCTGTTTTCTGCAGCTGCTCATGGTGAGTTTTCTCCCACTCTGGCCGGTGGTCGCCGACGTTCAGCGGAAAATCTTCCTCTGTCTCTGTTTTATCGTCTGTGAAAAGTCCATTAAAGGTTCAGTATTGTAAAAAAATAAATAAATAAAAAATTATAATAACTATAATAGTACATATTTCAGTTCATCACAGAAAATATTTTAAATCAAAGATCACATCACAAAAAACCTGTGAAATCAGGGTTTGTTTGTTTGTTGGTGTTTTAACATATGCAGGGTTTAAATGGTGAAAGCCTAATGACTGGCTCTGCCACAATAACTGACCAACAGTCTTGTACAAGAGGAACTTCCAGTCTTCTGTGCAGAGTTGTTGTAATTAAGCAGCTTTGAATGAATTTCCCATACGGACAAACGAAACCAGAACCTAAGAAATGGAGTGGGAATCCTTTCCTTTCGTCAATGCCTTTATTTCTCATCTGCTTTTGAATGTTCCTAAATGTGCTGCTTTTGGAGATGCTTCAGCCTACTTGCTCTCAGAGAAGCTCTGTTTGTGGGATTTACTGCTTCTTAAAGGTGTGGCAACAATCAAAACAGTAGAATTTAGTAATCTGGCTTGTAAAATGTTGTTCCCATGATCAACTGGATCAATCTCTATAGATATTCTTATTTACATTTTGCTTTGTGTCATCTTTCACTGCAAACCTCCTTAAAAACAACATATAGAAAAGGATTAGGGCCACTGACAATAAAATAAACTTGACTTTAATTGCAACATTCTAACACCAATATTTGTATTGTTTGAAAATTCTAACTTTTTTTTCTCAGAATCTTGAAAAAAAAAAGGTTAAACTTTTTGGGGGGAACTAATCCTCTTCCCTACATAGCGAATATACACCTTCATCTAGGAATTGCACTACACTTCATCTAGTTTTGTAAAATGTCTGTCTGCAGATGGTGTAGATTAATGGTGCGATAATCAACTCAAATATATATTAGATGTAATATGTACATTTCCAAAATATCTGGATGCTCTGATAAAGATTCAATCTTCATTTTAGGCCTCCTGGTTCTGTACAGTCTGTCGTCTGTAAGGTGGATGAAAAAGGACATCAGTGACCCCTTGTGGACAATTGTGTTAATCGTTCACAAGATTGTTAACTGAACCAAAAATGCACAGGAATAACACCTCATCTGAATCATATTAAATATGAGGGTTTATATGTAATAATTATAAACTGAAAAACCATTTCTGCCATGGCATTACAGTAAGTCTTCCCCAAAAGCAGTCTTCACACGTTCATGAATTTCTTTGTGACCATACCTTCGAGTTCCTCCAGGATCAGTTTTTCACAGGCTGCTGCTCGGCTTTTTGAAATCTCAAAGTAGCTGATCAGGGAAGGTGGAATATCATCCTGGAATCAAATAGTCAGCTTGCTCAGTCACACGCTGTCTTCTCTTCACAATCTGCAAGTCTGACTGGGTTCACAGTCAACTTGACACACATGTCTAACGAAAACTCATCTGCTGCTGAAAACTTCTGCGTGACTTCAGCACTGATGCTCTGTTATCCCAGTTTAAGTTTAACTCATTTGAACTGTGACTGATGGACTAATAAGGAAGTGCAATGAAAGTAACAAAATGGCTTCGAGTTTTCTTTCTTACAAATAAAAATCTGAAGAGAGCAGTGGCATGGGTATTGGCATATATATATATATATATATATATATATATATATATATATAGAGAGAGAGAGAGAGAGAGAGAGAGAGTGAGAGTGAGTTGACCAGCCTATATAGATATATATATATATATATATAAGTCTCTCACATTGACTCTTAAAAAGTATCTTCTGTTGTGTAATAGAGGAAATGTGAACAATTTCAAGAGGTGTGAACACTTTAGCGAGTTTCTTCACTTAGCCAAACATTCAACTAGCCAGCTAGCTGAGTCCATATTCATTAGACTCACCAGCTCGCTGTTGTCGAAGCTGCCCGGGTTTCCTTTAGTTTTATTCGCATTAAGCCTCAGTAAGTTAGCTTCACATGCGTCTTTGTTCTCTGTCATAGTACTAAAATTGCCTTACGTGATTACCGCTTTTCGTACGTGTCTTGCGTACAGTAAGTAGTAGGTTATCGATGATAAATAGTCCCCGGCTCTACCACAGAAGACAGCTGAACGAACATGACCTGCGTCCAGTCCTGAGGCGGTTTCCATGGAAATGACGCTACGCGCTACGTCACTTCACCTTACGGCCCAAAGTGGAAGAGGAAATGGTGTTGAAAACAGTTTGGGGGAAAATGCACAACAAATACCTGAGCATTTGGTACTAAAGCAGCTGCTTTAGTATGAAGTTCAGTCACTTACCCGGGTGGCACCGTAATAACGGGGGACTTGAGGCGTATTATTTTATTGGTGTTTGCTTGCTTTTTTTTTTTTTTTTTTTTTTTTTTGATTGCTTCTTGGCAACAAGAATTACAACAAGCAGAAAAGTCTCTTTTTTTATTTGCGCTGTAATATTTTTAAGGGGATTAAACTGTCAAAGCTTCATGATTAACATTTTGAATGTTTAAATGTGGTACTTTGAATGTCATGTGAACTGACCACAAAGGAGCTCGAAAGTGTGACTCCATTTATCAACACTAGAGGTAGTTGTTCGACTACTATTACGCAGTTAGTCCACTAGCAATGGGAATCCCAGCCTCGGATCTTTCTCCACAGAGTTTGCAGGTTCACAGTGTGGGTTCTCTCCAGGTACTCCAGCTTCCTCCAATCCAAAAAACATAACTGTTAGGTTGCACACTCCAAATTCTCCTTGGGTATGGGTAGATGCATGGTTGTTTGTCCTGTGTGTCGCTGTGTTGCCCTGACGTGGGCTGGCAATCTGCATACGCTGCCTCTCTCCTAATGTTTGCTGGAGATTGGCATCAGCAATCCCCACATCTCTCCTGCAATGATAACCGGGTATAGACAATAGTTAACTTGATAACTATTGTTATCAATAGTTATCAGTCACTACTCCAAGACTAGTGACTCTTGGAGTCACTATGGCAGTCTTTGCTACATTTTTCTGCCATTCCCTGCCATGTTTGGCCACCATGCTTGTTAAGCATGGTGGCCAAACAAACTTTGGTTCTCATTCAGTCTTACTTCTCACAGCTATTGACTGTAAATATCGACACATTAAGTCTGGTTGGTACTTTCTTGAAGCCATCTTCCATAACATGAAGATTGGAACGCATGTTTACTTTGACATCTTCATTTCTCTTTCGCATTTTGAAGAGAAGTTGAAACAAATTGCAAATTTTACTATGCAAGAGTTTTGTGCTGGGCACTAGTGTGGATCAGTCTTGCATTTGGAAGTTTGTGGGTTGTATTCCAGCCTCCTTCGCATCGTGACGTGTCCTTAAGCGAAGGGCTTAACCCAAAGTTGCCTCATGAATGTGCTTGTTAGTGAATGCAACTGGGTAATGTGACTCTGAAGTACGTTGAGTTTTATGTATGACTAGAAAGTTGCTATAACTACTACATTGAGGATGCTGTATTCTGGCTAAACAAGCAATCTGACTTGGTCAAGTTACTTAGTGACAATAAAATGCAGTGTCAGCGACTTGTGTGGGCATTTTTGTGAGGCTCGAGGAAGGTCAGAGAGGCTAAGTCTTTGTGGGTGAATCACAGGAACAGAAGAACAAAAATCCAGTAGAGTGGGAACAATGCGGACGTTTTTTCCATGGTATTTGTGATCACAAAGATCCGGTGCTCTCCTGCGGTGAGAACGCTGCGCTGGTTCTCCAGTCATTCACTTTGAGGCGATTCCATCGGCCCACACAAGTTACACCATCCACAGTTGTCGCGGCTCTCTAAAAGGGACTCGGTCTTCTTTCTCAGAGTTAAAAAAGAAAAAAAAAAAAAAAAAGAACAGATTGTTCTTCCCAGAGCGTTTGGTCTGGAAACAAAAAAAAAGCCCTTTTCCTGGGCTTGTGACATTCCTGGATGAAAGCAACACAGCAGAAGAGAGTCGAAAGCTCAAACTCGCGTTTGCCTTCAAAGCCTGAGCCAAAATTCTCTATGACAGGAAGAGGAGCATCTCCAATCCTTATGTCCCCCCAATGTCAACACTTTTAGAGTCTTCAAAGGTTCAGTAGAGGCATTATTTTTGCAAAAGGGCGGTACGGGTCAAAGCACAACTTCTGTCCTGCACTTGACGGGCAGATACAGGACAGTTCGGTGCTGCTGCTGTTGTTGGAGTCCCAACTGTGTGTCTCTTATGTTTCATCAGATCCTCTAAGAATTATTGAACAAGTTCAGTTGCCTAAAAAGCCTCCATCAGCAAGCCTTGTCTGCTCCAATTAGAGCCGGGGGCCTTTGTCGGTGAGCAAGGTGTCCGTCACTTTTGTCCAAGTGCACAGGACCCAGACAGCGACCAGACAGGGCCAAACTGCAGATTTAGACAGCAGATTACACCAGTCAATGACTTCTCGAGCCGAAACGCAGCGGTGGTTTGGACAGCAGCCGTGTGTTGACTCTACCAAGGATTTTCTGTTACTTGTCTGTAGCCACTTTCATTGGGCATATTAAGCCCATCATTTCCATCTGAAGGGTTTGACGAAAGAGGGGAGTGAGAGTCAAAATGTATACCTCCAGCTTTGGAGTTTCTGCACAATGCACAGTACTTTGCATGCTCTGTGGATACAAAGTGTGCAGATGTCAGTGATCCATAAAAGTAATTAACAAAAATTGAATGCCTTAACATCTCAAGTGCCTGGAAAGCTGTTATAGTTTTTGTCACTCTTGCAACTACAAACTTCACTGTATTTTACTGAGATTTTAGGTGATAGCTAATGCAAACTATTTGTATTAGTTAATTCAGTTTAGTGGACCTGAAAAGGCTGGCCCCTTGTAATTTAGTACCCCTAAATAAACAACCGACAGTCTTCTGAGCCTTTATGAAAATTAAAAATCAGATCACCATTATGCCTAACTTTGTTGGCCTGTCATGGAAAATCCCACTAATATTATTAAAGAGCAGTTCAAAGGGCATGGATAGTTTTGCAAGGTGCTACAGTCTCTTTTGCAGCCTCAGTCTGATTCAGTCAGTCAAGTAGGTGATTGTAATTACAAGCTGGCATTTTAAACTCTCAATGCACTGATCCACTTTACATGCTTCTGAGAACAAAAGAGACGGCGTACAACCTGATTTACACACATTACGTGCATGAGATGAGAAGGGCGGAACCCGGGGAAGCAGTGCATGAATCACATTATTTGTTTAATTAGCCAGATCACTTCTTGCATTTTCTTCACGGTTTTGATTCACTCGTTAAAACTTTCCAAAGCTTTAGACTCATATGTCATAAGGTTCATCCAGTTCTCCTTCAACGTCTCCAGCAAGATTATTGGTCCCGCAGAGGGCTGAACGAAAGCAGTTACTCAGCTGGACATGAATGCAGATTTGGATTGTCTTGTAAAGTTAGCGCTAAGCTGCTAGATTGCTCTTGGAACATCTAAATCTGATTTAAATGACTGTGGGATTGCTGCGGTTAGAGGTTCTCTTCAGAGGGAGTGTCTAGATTTTTTACTTTTTTTCACTTCGGGGGGACCAGGCAGGGGCACACATTGTAGAAGGGCGGGCCACTAAAATTGCAATGTCGTCTTAATGCACTGCAGTCTTAGATTGCAATGAACAATGGGCCAAAACTATTTATCCTTCAAAGAAGCACATGAATCTGTTTAACATGCAAAGTTAAAGTTGTTTGTTATAGTGGCTTATGCTACAGGATAATTTCACAAATCACACAATTAGCTGGTTCAGCTAATTAGCATGCTAAGCTAATTGTGTCACCCACAATACTCTACCTGTTAGCATTCGATTGTTGCTACACCAAAATATTCTGGAAGTATGTGTCCATTTTTTTTTCCATCAAAAGAATATGAATATTACTTTTATAGATAATGTTGTTTTATTTGGGACGGGGGAATGTAAACATGTCGAAATAGAATTATTATATGTTGACTTTTTATTATTATGTACGGTTAATTTTATATCCACACCTCCAAATACTTAGAACAAAAGTCTAATATCCAGATTTGACTGTCTTCCATTAATATTTACATTGAATCTATAAAACTATGCTCAAATGATAGAAGAACTGCAACCCTCAAGCACCAGTTTGATATCAACGCTGTAAACCATTGCCTTATGTTCTGTAAGTGTACGCTAACAGTACACTGCCTAATGACTGTACCATATGCTGTTAGTGTAGTTTAACTGTATGCAATTCTGTTTTGCTGCAATTATTAGCTACAAATTGCAGTTTAATTACCCTCTCTTCTCCTTGATGAAGATATTTGTTTTTGTGAAGTTGTCTGAGGCACCTTTTGTTCATCATCATTATTAAATATCACCTGCCAAAGAAGATGGAAATTAGCCACATGGCTGAAATCTCATGTATTTACATGTAAAAGTGAATTACTATAATGTTGCAACTTGAAACAATCAACAAAAAAAATGTATGGATGGAGATTGTAAAACAGCAAAAGGAGCTTCACTGTGCCGACAAAGCATCACTCTATGTACCATATCATATGAACGATCTGATTGACGGTTATGTGTTAGAAACATTTTTATTCTTTGTGTCATAATATTTGCTTAATTTTACGCCTAACTCCATAATCATATGCAGGACTCCTGACCCCCGCCCCCAACCCGCCGAACTCAGCCTATCAATGGTAACACTGATCGCCAGGGGCCAAGTTAAATGTGGCCTTGTTCGTATTCTTCACAAAAGGACTGAGTTCTGCAAGTCTTCAGATAATGTCCCAAGCTCTACAGGGTATTTGTGCAGCGACCCAGTGAACAGAAAATCCACTGTACAGAACGGGGATGGGTGTCAGTGAGCCGAGGCAAACTGCGGGAGATCCAGCGCTCCCACAACAGTCGCAGCAGCATCAGACTCTCGCAGAAAAGTGCCGACCTGAACAGCAGACAATAAAATTGCACTTTAGAACCCTAAGTCAGCCAGCTGTCACCAAAACACCAACACAAAGTTCCAGTGCCATGACCTCGGGATTGTTAGTTGGTTCATTTCATGACCGTAGAAGGTTGACAAGTGTCTTCAGTCAGATGTTTCTTTAAAGTCACTGTAATACAGACCGCCACAGGATATCCTTCCCACAGCTCTCACCAGCTGCAAGAAGTCTTAAGGATCTTGTTTGTATGAAACAGTTTTAGCGGTTTTTAAACATTATTGGAATTTATTGTGACAAGGATAAATAGAAATTTTATGATGATAAGAAATGTATTGCGATACATGATAAACCACCCCTCAGAAAAACACTGATTGGAGATTTTTTTTTTCTTTTTCAGAAGAGAAATACATTTTTAAATAAGAAAAAAAGTCAGAACACAGCAGAACAACACAGCTCCATGAAGGCAGAAGGAGATAAATCATCAAGCAGTGTTTTTGTCCTTTCGCACATCGCAAATCTAGCAGCACTCAGCGTGGCCTTGGGGGTCTCACTCTGAATACACAACACGCCTCGGAGGCTCCCACAGCCAACGTCACTGTTACCTCAGCATCCACTGTTTTCTTTTGTTTAATCAAATCAGGTTGGAGCTGCACATTGCCTTGCACAGAACACAGTGTTATCTCGTTTTCAAAGCAGGTCTGGGGCACGACATGCAATGAATTTTCCTTCGGGCACAACAGAAGGCCTTTGAGATGATAAAAAAAAAAAAAAGCCGTTTGATTCTGGAGGCTGGAATCGAAAAGAAAGCGAGGGATGCTTGTGTTACCTTTGCTACGACTTCGTTATGAGGACTAGTTTGTCTTCAGAAAGCTGTTTGAGGTAGTTCCTCATTCGCCGTCGAGGTGTTGTCCTCGTGACAGTGAAAACCAATATTCCTAACTTTCCGTGAGATGCAAAGGAGAAGAGGGGGGTGACGACCAATTGGCGTCACGTTACCGAAGTCAGTGTCAGTTCATGAAGAATTCAACAGCTACATAAGCCGCCATCAAGCCACCATCTGTGGGTGACCGGCTGACGGACCAAATCACTTTATCGAACTGCTGCAAAACACATAATCCCAAATGATCCCAGATATGCTGAGAAAATATATGTGGAGCAAAGTTAAAGTGGCTCACAGGAAAAGGGAAGCTTTCCTGTTGATGGTCAAGAGAAAACTTACCTCAAGAGCCCCAAACTTTCGAGCAGATTATCTTCTAATACAAAACAGTGACGTATCTGTTGGAATTTCTTCCACTACAACAAGGTTCAGAAAAATATTGAAGAATCTCTCAGTCAAGTCGGTGCCAGGCTAGATGGGGCTTCTCTGTTTCTTTCTCAGTGGCGGAGTTAGACTTTTATCATCAGGGGCAGCAGGGGGGCCAAGGCTATGGGAGTGATGGGACTCAATTAAAATTTTTAATCAAGTCAGTTGCACGGTCTGTCAATTCATTAATTGCAATTCGTCACATTCTAATCGAAAACTAAGTATTTCCATAATAACCAACATTTTAACTAAAAAAAAACATCTTAGCAGCTAAATTATACACATATGAGTTCAAGAGCAAATATATGTATTGTTTTTGGTGAAGTGTTATTATATCCATTCAGCTTGCAAATGTTAAAGGAAGTCCTGATCATTCATAAAACTTCTTTGACAAAAAAATCCTTTAGAAATGTGATAAGTGGACGCTGACATTAGCATTGGGGATGTCCGTGCCTCTGCATCATGTTTAGCGTAGAGATGCTATTTTAGGCTTGAATAGCTTCAGTGGTAAGCTAATTCCTTTTAGCACAACTTGAACACAACAGTCTTTTCCAGCGTCCCGTCAGATTGTTCGTGAAGCAAAAATGAACACCCAGAAAGAGAAGTGGCTTCGTCATCCATCGCTGCTATTGTCAGATGTTGCTTGCGCGTCAGTTTTATGGGCGTACCAGGAACACACAAATACAAAGGTTCCAGCTTTTGCAAGGGAAAAAAGAAAATGATTCATGTTTGATGCGTTCAAGTCTATATTCTCAATAAAATCAAATTAGTGCATTAAAGTCACACCGCCCTCCCCTCTGCTTATGCCTCTCCTCCTACTTCACATAACACATACAGATACAAAACAGTCAGAGTCTAATTAAAATGCGACTTTATCATATTTGCCGTGGAATTTAAGTGTCAGACGTTGGCGGAAGCATTGCGGAGCCCGGAGAAGCGGGATTCAGTCCACTGAGCCAGGCGTGAGTATGAAGTCGCTTTAAGGTGGCTCGCTTCTTACACTCCTCCTCCAAACAGAGATGGAGGAAACCACGGCACTCTAGAACAAACCCAACGAGAGAATTTTGCACCAGAAAATAGGCAGACTAATCGTAGCTGCTGGTTATGCACCCACCTCGGGAGAGGTTGCTACTAAACTGAATCCAGTCCATCGCGAAAACCCTGGTGTCAAACTGAGAGCGGTGCAACATGCAGTAAAGCATTACTCCCAGCTGCCAAACTGTGGTGGGAATCGGTTTGTATGTTTTATGTTTGAACCACTCTGGGGGAGCATATTGAAGAGTACCTGGAAAACACGCATAGACAAAGTGGACCGGATTCTTTTGTTTGTTTGTTTTCAGTTTTCTTTTCCTGGGGAAGCTTCATGAGATCATTGGTTCAGTTTCATACATCCTGGGAGATAAATCCAGTGGAAACCATTTACATAAACCAAATAAAAAGATACAAGCATTTTTTTTTCTGACAGAAGTTAAATCAGACCACATTTTTCTTGTTTGCAAAATCACTTTAACTTGCTAAAGGCCAGAAAACTTTTAGAGATTTTGTTTTGTAACTGAACTTGAATTCAGAAGTTTAGCTTGACGTAGTTTAGTGCGACTCCTATTAGGCCAGTGGTTCCCAAAGATTTTCTTCTTCTTCTTGCTAAGTTTAAGAAATAATTTTGGTAACTCTAACTAAGCCGAAGCAAGGAAAGTCTGGTCTGATTTAACTTCAGACTGAGAAAAGAAAACGTATGTGTAAATGTAAACATCTGGTTTCAACCGGGAAAGGACTCACATACGATCTCAAACTTATGTTAAATGTTTAATAAAGTTAAGTTATACCCTGGAAATAGCGGTAAATTTTCTTCAGCGCATAACTACCGCAGCCAAAGTCAATAATACGGAGCCGCGGCCCTGTGGGCCTGATTTCTACCAGCGTGTTCTCCAACTTCAAGTCCCGGTGGAAAACGCCTTTATTGTACATTTCCACGGCGGCGTTCACCAATTGGTTCATGAGACCCTGAAGTAAAACAACAAACACAATGTCTCCTTTGCTTAAATAAATGATACATGTTGACTTTATTTTTTGAGACAGAACAAAATAAGATAATCTGTGGAAAAAAATATTGAGCTCCTCTGCCTTCTCACAGTACTCTCAGTGCCAACAAGAAGCAACCAATCAGAGCTCAGAGGTGGGTCTTAGAGCTCTAAATCACAATCTAGTGTTCTGCTGTTGATTCCCATCTTGCTCCCCTCTTGCTCTCTGGTACCGCTACACCTTTTAAAACCCTGTCAGCAGAGCCTGTTGTGAATGCTATGCTAGTTACCATGGCCACCGATGATGATGGTTTTCCTGTAACATTGAGTTGTTTCTCTGCAATTAGCACATTTAGCAGTGAGGGTGATTGACAGCGCTAAGACCCGCCTCCTGGCTCTGATTGGCTGTTTTTGCATTTCTTCAAACTGCACTTGTAGCTCAGGGAGCAGGTGAAGGAGCTCGATCGATTCACAGATTATCTGTCTCATAATACACTGTCATGACATGGTGATAGTTTCAACAAATATGAAGATACTTCAGCTTTAAGCAAAACATAAAATGCGGTGTTACATCTTTAAAAGTGACACGAATCAAAACAGGTCTGAAGCAGCCAGAGGTGCTGTTAGATTTCTGAGGTGACACCAGCCGTCCGGCTTCCCTACCCTGGCCTCATCTTCCTTCAGACGACCCCCTCTGAAGTGAATGTACTGCGCAAGATCCAAGGAGAACGGCGGCCTTTCCATAACAAGGACAAGCTTTTGATCCAGACGGTACCAGTCCAGCAGGGTGACGGCGGCAAACTTCCCGACTGCTTGCGGCCCACCTCCGGCTTTCTGCATCAGCCCCACCTCTAGGGGGACGCAGCCCATCTAAAAAATCCAGATGTCTGGTTTGGTTTGTGTACCGCAAAGTGAAAGATGAATTCTAAGTACGGTGGTGATTTCACTCACTCTCAGTTCACCTTGCACTCTCTTGTTGTCAGTGTACTTGATGGCCACCTGTGAGACATTATCACAAGTCTTTATCCCTTCCATAGTATGTTTGTGTTTGGACGGAGATGCAGCATCAACAGGGGCGCTGCCAAGAATATTGGGTCCCCTGACAAAACATCAGGTCAGGAGCCCCTGAGCGTCAAGGACAAAACACAATACCAACCGGTAAGGAGTCGGCAAGGCGCAGGCCAGCGTAGACGGAACCGAAGCCCCCTTTTCCAATGAGTCCCAGCTGCTTGTACTTTCCTTCAAAATGAGCTGTATAGTTACAAAGATGACACTTTTAATAAAGCAATGACTTCTGTCAGATAATTATTGTTAACAATATGGAACAATCGGTGGTAAAGTCCTAGTGTCCGTTGTTTGTGTTCGTCCGGTTTATCAAGCCTTACGAGCATTTTGCAGTTCTTTTTGTTCGATGGAATTTACCAAACTTGAAAAATATTTGACTTATTTATCATTAAACCTAATTCACTTCCATATCGAATAGAAAACTCCCGACAGCATGAACTGAATCACGTCCCCTTTGACACGGTTAGCCCACAGATCCCTTTGTAGATTTAGTCTTTTTTTCTTTGCAGATTTTTCAATATGTTTATAAAATAAATTGTTGAGCTAGCTGTGACTTCTGACTGGAATACTCCTTCGAAGGTTCGCTCTTTCTACTTCAACAGAAATTCTTAATTTAGCTCATGTTACATACGGAGAGGAGTGCCACCTAGTGTTCGTTAGAACAAATTGGAAACTGAGTCAAAAAGCGAGTAAGACGGGGACACTTCAATTTGACTAAAATTGAAGTGTCCCAGCTAATACTGACACAAATATTTCAAAGTGTTTGCTCACATTTGCTTGTGCGAAGGTCACTGAGTGAGTTGTTGGTGCCATGTTCTGGCAGAGAGACCCTTTCAGAGGACTCTGCATTCGCACTGGCTGTCCTCCTCCACAACCTATTCAACGACTCCTCACTTCTACCACTGTTGGTGCTGCTGTTGATGCTAACCGCAATTATGCTTGGCAACAGATTGGTGTTTCTGGGTCTTTTTTCTGGTTCCCTTTTAACAGAGCTTCTTTTTCTTTTGCTCCTTTCCCTGACAAACTTTACGGTCACCTCGTGAGCTTCAGCAGCATTGTGGCTGTTGACTTTGCTGCAGCTTACGTTCCACAACTTCTTTTTGTCCAACTTAGTGACATTAGCCTTTCTATTCCTGCACCCGGATTCATTCATGTTGCTCCTGTATTCATTGGCGAGACTCTTGCTATCTGAAAGAGGAAGGAGTTAATTGGAGAAAATGTTCCTCTCTGAAGCCCAAGAACTTGCAGCATTGAGATGGGAGGAGAGTGCTGACACAGCAAAGTCTAAAACCGTTTAACAAAAATACTTAGAATTATAATATGGAGATAAACACTTTGACAAACATTCCTGTATTGTTCAAAAGAAATTGTTCAACATGAGTAGGAATGAATCAATCAGCTGGATCATCACACATTTCCCTGGAAAAATTGGTTTTCTTCTTAGAAATAATTTTGTCAGTTTTTTAAATGAAATATGGCGTTGCATTTATTATAACAGCTTTCCAGTATTACCAATCACACAAAACACCTTACACAACATCACGCATTTGCACACACATTCAAAGATTGGAAGCCAACTTAGAGCACCTCAAGCTGGAATTGAACCTACAACCTTCAGATCATGAGACGACTCATAAGACCGTAGTACATATTATACTACAGCCAATATAGCTGTGGCGTAGTATGTAGCTGTAATGTGATGTTCCAAATATGCCAATTAACATATTTCTCTTAAATACAAGATAAAAAAAAGTATTACAGTGAATTTAAGCCACATTATTGAAAATAATATTCTGTACTGAGCTTATGACATACTATGAGCCAAATGAAAGTGCAACTGTGAAGGATGACAAAACAAAACAAATGGGCATGTGCATTTGTACATTAAAATTCAACAGACTGTTTACAATATGAAAATAAAAACTCTGCAAACACTGATGTTATTTTAGCTAGAGTTCTTCTGACTCCCACCAATTACATGCCCAATATCAGTACAATAATAATACAAGATAATGATGCTGCAAATTTCATGTTCTTCATAAAACGATCATCTTAACTGCATCAGACAATTCCTTTTGGACGCATTGTCCAGCCGAGCTATATGGCAAAAATATGGAACACTGTTTACAGAAATATATCAAAAATTTTAAGGATAAAATTTTTGATATCCTTAAAATATCAACATTTTAAGGATGACGTAAACTGCATCCCTCAGCATGCACTGTTTCACTGGATATTTGTCTTTTGTCCCACCACACTATTTTGAGATGAATGGAGCAGTTACTTTTAATAAATGGAATTTCTTGATGTACAGATTGTTCTTCCTTTACAAACCTTTAACCTTACCCTGTTGTTTTCCAGTCTTAGAAGCAGGCACCGCCATTTTCCTGAGGAAGCTTAAAGGTAGTTTCTGTGAAAAATCAAACGTCGGCGTCTGTCGATAGGTGTGATGTGCACTCGTACACATTGGAGTGAAATCATCGCCAATGTTCTAGAGTCATCACAATGACGAGACGTTCCATTCCAAAGGCGTTGACATTTGAAAATGTACCACAGTTGAAATTCCTCCCTGTTCTGGATCATATTTCATCAATTTATGAAGTACAAGCATCTGTAATAAAGTTTGAAGTAATGATCAGCCTGTATTGTTCCATATCTTTTTCTTTCATAATGTGCCAGGAGATTATAATCGTTGTGACTTGGTGCTTTGTAAATAAACTAAATTAAGCTGAATATTCTGAGTCTGTAGATAGTAGTTTACATAATAAGCTAGTTCACACATTTGTGTAAGCTGTCTTACACAAAGTACTACTTCCAGTTTTTTTCTCCTTCAAAGGCTTCTCTGCTGTAGAGACTTACGTAGTAGTGACTATGTGAGTGAATTAAATGAATCTGCTGCAGTTACTTAAAAACTTTAGAACTTTGTCTTCCAGCTACGACGCAACATGCGGCCGCAAATCAAACATTCACTAAGATCAAGACTTATAGGTTTCTTTGGTCTGACCTCTACAAACAGTTCAATGGCTGGGTCCAGACCAACATCCTCTTTCACTTCCTATTTTTGGTTTCCAAGAATCCAAAGTTTTATGCCTTTACTACAGTGCTTTTTAATTTTTTACTACAGAAATGTCGAAAAAAGAATTCACATCTCTGAAATACAAAGATCTCTGGATCTCTCCAGGTGCTCTCCACAGCACCTGGAGAGATCCACCAACAAGAATCTGAGGAGAGGAGATGCACTCCGCAAATTGGACCCACATGAACGTGTAAGAAGAACCAAAATGGAATCAAGTAGGAATAATAAATCCTACCTCTAGTTTCTTCCTGGTCACTCTCAAACCAGACGTTTACATACAGTGAAATAAACGACACACACCTTTTTATCCCATCGTCTGAAGTTAAATCAGACCAAACGTCTCCTGTTTTTAGGTCAGTTAGAATGACCAAAAATTATTTATTCTTGCTAAATTCTACAATAATGTCAGAAAAGAATATGGCAGGTGTTTTTAAAATCAGACTTTTATATACGGCACGTTTTTATAACTGTTCAGGTTTGTACGCACACACCTTTTCAGATCTACCAATAAATGCTCAGGGCTTTGTCTCATTTTGGCCGTTAGAACATCTACAATTTCTCTTTCTAAAGTCTTAACAATTACACCAATAGCAGTCACTCCTTGGACATAATAACTAACCTACGAAATGCCACTAGAACATGAATGTCCAACTTTTGGACGGCACGACAATCTGAACTGCGAAACAAAATGCAATCACATTAATAGTTTTAACACATGCGATCGGTTTCCTTCTGTGCTCTGAGTCTCTGTGCTGCCTTGCTGAAGAAATGGAGACCATTAGCAGCAATCAATGAGACTGCTACTTAGTCAGCCTTCACAGAGAGAGAAAAGTGCAGTGAGCAGGCAGAATCGTGGTATTTAGAAAAAAAAATAAAAAAAAATGGGGGGTAAGCGGGAGGATGACGAACTGTGGTAATGTCAGGACTGCAGAGATGCAAATGGCTGCCAAAATTATGATGGGAGTCATTCATCTGGAAATAATCTGTGATGTGTGCTGACAGAGCACAGACGATTTAGCTCTGATGACGAAAACAACTATAGGTGTGGCAGGAGCTGGTATTATTTCAACTTACTTATTGTAAATTACTTCAACGGTGATATATAATAAAGAAGCAATAAACACAAATGTTTACATATTGAAATTCATACAAACAGAAGAGTTTGGTACTGCCACCTCTGACCAATGTTGGCATTGATAGTACTAATTTGTTCTTAGTCATCTAACCTGGTTAACTTCAGGTTAAAAAAAATAAATAAATAATAATAATAACTATCAACATTGTTCTCACAGTGCAAGCGACAAAAGGACAGGTAAATCACACAATGTGAATTTGGGAAATTAGAATTAGAAATCAGATTTCTGCTCTAAAAGCAAAACTGTACAAGAGATGAAATGATTTGAAATAATATTTGTCAATTTATTTTGCTTTAATTTGAAATTTCACCCCGGGGCCTAACATAAAAGTTTGGTCAGGGCCCCCAAAAGACTTTGGACCGGCTCTGTAACCAGTGCACAAAGGCCATAGAAACAGAAGTTTTGTTTAATATAATTTTGCCTTGTCTAATCCCAAGAGAATTTTCAAAGTGTGTTTATTTTATATTTAAAAAAAAAAGTTTGAGCTGGAAAAGAAGTAGAAAGCTTTAGATTCTTGTCTAGAAACAAAACAAGAGGCTTTTTTTGGGGGGTTTAACTTTGCCCATAAGTTTTGTTTTATTATTTTCTAACACAAAGAATTTTAAATAAATTTAAATGCCCAAAAACATAAAACCCTCTCAATTACCTGCTAAACTGTTAAATTCTAACAAATGTTAGTATTCTACGAAAGCATAGAATTTCGACATAGTAGAATGAAAACTGCATTTTAAAGATTTTTAGCATTTAATGTCCTTCAAAATCCATTTTTCTTACTGTCAAACATATGATTTGATTTTAAAGTGATGTTGATTCATAAAAATAGTTCACTTCAAGCCACCTGGTACTTTAGTTATTATGTCTGACTTCAAGGCGTCAGTTCGTATGAAATGCGGTCCATTTGTCGGGGCTTTACGTCACGGTTTTTATCGCGACACCCTGGGAGATTCAGCTTTCATTCCGACGATGAGCAAAAATAAAAGACAGAAAACACGCTTTTTCTTTTTCTTTTTTTTCCCCTCCTTCCTTCTGAATGAACCCCAAACTACAGTCTTTCAGTCAGATGAATTCAAATCAACACGTAAAGATAATCCCCAGAATATCCAACGGAATCCGCAGCCATTGTGGAGGATAAAGCGTTTATAAACAGAGGCACATTGCGTGTGGTGAGCCAGCCCACTTCCATGTAGTAGGGAATTCTCGTGGGTTGAACCAATTCACCTGGCAGAACGGGGGGGGGCGACTGGGGGACCGGATGAAGACGATGCTAATTTTCTTCAAATTTAAAGAGGGAACACGCGAAAATGGCGTGTGTTGTGAGATGAACCACCAGCATATAGTGGATGACAATAAAGGAATCAAGATGGAGGGCGGGGTGAGCCTCGTTGTTCCAGGGCAGAAGGGCGGAGATCCCCTCGAGATGACGTCACAACTCGGGGCGGCGAGCTGGAGAGAAATAGAGCGCTGAAGTCGGATGAAGCCACATAAACCGGTCGGACCGCAGCCAGTGATGATGTCTTCCCCGTGCATGTCTTCTCACAACTTCATCCCTTGAGACGGTACCTGTCGGAAAAATCCTGCTGTTACGCTCAGGTGAGACGAGGCGTTTCTCAATAGCTTCTCCAGCGTGTAGGAGGGAGGTTGAGGAGGACAAAGGCATCCGAGGATGAGGGTGTGTGTGTGTGTGTGTGTGCGTGCGTGCGCGCGTGTGTGTGTGTGTGTGTGTGAGGCTGAGAGAGGTACCAGTGCAGCAGGATGGAGCTGAAGGCCGGAAAATGATGAAATAACGCGCATGAGTGTCAAGAAGCGCGCGCAGCTCTAATTTATGCCAATTCGGAACAAATTGTGCCGGAGTGGATCAAAAAATGGCATCACAGTGACTTATATTCACACTGCTATTAATTTTAAAGAAAACTATACATTTTTATGACCTTATTTCTTTGCTGTTAGGTTTGGGGGGAAAAAAATGAAGAAATTGGGCGTTTTTTTTATAACATTTTTTTCTTCTTCGTGTGTTGAATTCTTACCTTAAACCCTACGTGTTTGCTTAAGCTAGCGTTTTAACACCCTGGTTCTGTGTTTTTAAGAAATCCTCTCCGCTCCCATTTTTTTTTTGGTCACCGGCTCCTTTTTGCTCCTCATTCAGCAGCTAATCTGAAAGCGCTAATCTAATCAGGATTTAATCCTGCGGTAGGTAGGCGGGAAGCGTGCTCGCCCCTCAGCAGGACCCCCACCGACACCATGACATTTTATTCAGAGGAAGCTCGAAACGGGTGGAGGTAAACGGGACGTGTGTTAATGAGCAGAAGTGGCGGCATTTTTGCTAGCCGGACCGGAGCAGACAGGGAGGCTGCGCACCTTGCCCGCGCGTGGATGACCGCGCGGCCGGCCGGGGCTGCACACACCCCGCAGGGCTCCCTCAGTCTGCAATGGTCGTAAATTACGGTCGTTCGGCGAAATGGGGAAAGTGGAGAGAAAAGTCAGAGCACATGAGAACATTGCGGGGGTTCTCCTCATCGTCTTTTGGGTTTGGATGCGGCTCCGTCTCCTCAAATATTCAGGAGGCTGAAACCGTGAGAACTCCACCTGCCCGGTTCGCTCCCAGGCCTTGGGTTTCTCAGAACAGCTACTAAAAAAAGAACAACATGATCCCCATTCATTGGTGCCCATGCCGGCCATGTGATTCCCATGTGAGGGCATAAGGCTGCATCCTTTATATCTCACTGTTTTGGATTAATGCTTCATAGTTATGATCATCTTGTTTTAAAAAAGGAAAAAAAAAATTGTAACACGCAGCATGACCTAATTAATTTTTTTATAAACAGAAAAGCTACAATTATTAAATTAATACTGTTTATTGCACTTCAAGTAAGGTTTTCTATTGAATTATAATTCTCAAGAATTGTAAAATGAATTAATTCAAGTTGTGAATCTAAGTCATATCTGTTAGCCATTTTAATTTCTATTGAGCAGCATAAGTATAACAAACTGCTAAATAGCTTAGTTATTAGTCAGGCTGTTTGCAGAGGTGCAGTCAGCTACTTTAATGGACGTGCAGCATTAGCTTAATAAAAAAGATGGTTAGCACTCTTTTCCCTTTAAGCACTTTATTCATTTAGTGATCTTATGATGAAATCAGAATTTATGTTGGTTTTTTCCAATGCACAATAATGACCGGCCGGTCAAAGTTTTACATACAGGCTCAAAAATTCCCATGGATTCTAATACTGCTTTTTTTGTAGTGTTGTGTTTTCACTGTTATATACTGCTCATACTGTTTCTTTTTCTGCTCCACAGACATTTGGTGATAATGAAGAAATAAAGCACTTACTAACCACTCAACCTTCACAGACTTTTTGAATCCCCCTGGGTCGTTGAACGCCCGCCCTCCCCTTGAACTCAGAGTTCTTTACAAGGTGACTCTCACCGGCTGCAGGCACCGCCTTTAAAATCCACCTGCCAAGACTTTAAAAAAATCCCCCCAAAAACAACAAAAAAAGACATTCCACCCTCCCCGCCCGTGTTTGCTTTATCAAATGCCCAAAAACAGCAAGGCCGTCAAGAGAGAGCTTGACGACGATGTCACGGAGTCTGTCAGGGACCTGCTTTCCAATGAGGACGCCTGCGACGATTCTTTCAAGAAGAGCTCGCTGATTGTCGACAGCCCCGACGGCGAAGGCAAGGAGTGCGATGTGGAGGAAGGGGCCTCAGACAGCGAGGAGGAGGAGCGCCCGGCCTGGAACAGCAAGCTCCAGTACATCCTGGCCCAGGTTGGCTTCTCTGTAGGCCTGGGCAACGTGTGGCGGTTCCCCTACTTGTGTCAGAAGAACGGAGGCGGTGAGTTACTCTCAGCACGCCTCGTTTACAGTTTTACTGTGGGCAGTTACAGCTTCCTCCCACTCAGACTGAACAGCACTAATAGAAACACATTATAAACTTAACTGAGAGGTCATATTTGTTCACAGCTGGAAAATATTTGAAAATAAGTGCATCAAATCAAACCTTGACTGTGTGATGGCCTCTGACAGTGCAATGTTCCCTCTCACATTCATCTGTCTCTTAGCTGTACTTTGATGTCGTCTCAGGCTCACTACCCACTTCTACTCATGCAAACCTTGCATTTGATAACAGGGTGTCTGGCTGCGCATCCTTAAAAAGTCTTAAATTCATGTATCTAAAGTTAAGGCCATAAAATGTCTTGATTTTAAAAAAAAGTAAATTGGCGTTAAATATGTCGTTCCCAGGTCTTAATTTTTTTCAATCTTTAATCTAATCTTTTACATTATGGCGTGCAAACATCTATGGCGTTTTGTGACTAGCCGGTTGAGTCGATTGCTAACTAGCTGCTAACATACCCTCGATTGCTCGTTAGCAGGCTATTTGCATGGCAGGACTATGTGACGTTGCATATTATATGTAGTGTGTTTTTTTTTGTTTGTTTTTTATCTCTTTTTCATGACTTTTCTGTCAGGCAAAAGTTTCGGTCACATGCAGTCGTGTGTTGTGTTTTATGACTCAAGGCGGTTGAGGCTATCGCTAACTAATTGCTAATATACCTTTGCTAGCTAGCCAGCAAGTGATTTGCACCTATAATGGGTAAGTGCAAATGAAAATATTATATACTTGGCACTACAGGGGATAAGGCTGTAGAGTGTAAAAAGAACAAATTGTGGTCAGGAGCCACAAACAGACTCCAGAAATGTCACAGTTGTGATGTGGTGTAGTTAAAGCTCCGCGGAAATGGTCACCACTGATGTTACTAGTACCAATCCAGCAGAACAGCATTTTGGTGGACATGAAAGTTTTGTGGATTTGAAACAGTCAAGAGTCTACAAAAAGAGTTTGAAAAAATTCTTAAAAACTCTGAAACCTGCACAAACTCTGGATAAAATGCTCCTAATTCTTTGCATCTTCTCTACTGTCCATGCACGCATCCCTGTCTGAGATTTACCAAAATAAAAGTATTGTTTCATTATTTTCCATCAATTCTTTATTTATACAGGAAAACCTCTTGAGACTCATCGTCTCATTTACAAGAGACTTGTTACATACATCACCAGCAAATGTATGTAACATGAAATGTTTGCGCTTGTTTTGAAAAGGCCAAAGTCCAACTTACATGTTACTTCAGCTGATTTCATGCACACATCAAGCATGTGTGGCTCTAGAAATAGAAGGTTTTCTGGTGGAGAATCATCTTTGTTTAGAAAATATTGGTGTAGAACTGAAGCCACACCTCTCCACCAAAATCCAGCTGGGAAATATAATGAGGGGTAAGTATAATGTAAGTCAGACAACAGATTAGCTAAATTAGACACTTAAAGGTGTTATTTGGGATCAGTGGTAAGTCGGTGATTATTGCCTGTTTTACAGGATGGCTGAGGCTAAAGGTTCAAACATTATTGTTGGTTTTCTAGCTTGTTGCTTGCAAATATGTTGATTTTTATGATCAGGCAGTGTTTTTCTAAAACAGCAGTAGTGAATGGAAGCAGCTGAAAGTATCAATTTTCATCAGCTGATCAGGCAGTGTTTTTACTCAAACTCATTTGCAAGACAAAACCTGTTATTGTAAGGCCTGTTACAATTACACATTTTGATGCACAATAAAATTTCCCAGAAGTTGTTGCAATAAACGACAATATTGACTATTTTCAAGTAATGTAATGATAATTGCATAATAATGCAAACTCTCAAACCACAACAAAATGTAATTTGTAACATTAACATTAAACATTTGTCCTCGTCCCATGAGTCTGGGTTGCTCCTTCTTTTGAAGCAGAAAATCAAATTATTTTACCCTTATTTTGCAGTTTTTTTTGCCCTTATTATGGTGCGACTGGTTTTTGGTGCGGAAGGAGACTGGTTTTGGTGGGTGATAGGAAGTCCACCCTGTTCACTTTGACCAATCTTTTCCATATTCTCATCATAACTGCCTTTTTTGTTGCGTAAAGAAAAACAAATTCATGTTTTGTTTTCAACAACAGGTGGTTGATATTCTAGTCAACACATGACCATGTAAAGTTGAAGCCTATTTGTTTCAGAAAGGCGTATGTTGAAATTAGCAATTAGCTACAACTATGAGTTTAGGTTCGGCTAACAGTGATTTATTTGTGTATATTTATTTTGTACATAAGTACATAACTACATACAAAAAGAAGGTATTTCAACTCTAATATTTGCGCCATTGAACTGAAAAATGGTGGAGAATAAGTTAGTAAAATTTGAATTTAACTTTAAAGCTTGATGTTTTCTTTCATTTTAACATTTTAATTTGGTTAGCTGGCATAACCGAAGAAAGGGGCAATAATTAAGCTAATAACTGAATTCCAAATTTCTAAGGCATTTAAATAGCCGCAAGTCATCAGCAGCCTTTTTTCAGTCAGGTTTTCACACCAAATGTTACAAAATGTTCCCACAAACTACAAAAGACCGCAAGAGGCTGTCAGACTCAGCTGGAGCTTAAGAGCAATAAACCAAGAACAAACGTTCACCTCATAGCAGCTTGTGTTTTTATTTCTGTGTGCTAGCATTCTGTGAGAGGTACACTTCTGTTTTTGCTTCATTAAATGTATTCCAACTCCAAGCCCATGAAAAGATCATGCATCACTTTTGTAATAATACCGTTCTTGCTCTGTGTTTACAATCAGTGATGCACAATCTTGTTCAGTATTAAAATTAATCTCTGGCTGAGGAAGGGTGCGACTGCATATCTACTATATCTTTTCAAGATATAGCCGATGAGTCCATGTTATTAACCACTAGTCTGTCCCGACAAGACGCTCTGCTTACGTTTTGACTAATTAAGTGTCACATGACCTCATGAGAACCAACATGCCTTAATAACCTGTCTGTGAACTCGTTTGGAAATCAGCTGTATTTGTCTAACAGTAACCTCATGGGAACTAGATGGTATCAGGAACACGTTAGGCGTTCTGTGGATGCTCTGGTGATAATATCCTACACGTATGTGTCCTAGAAAGGTGGGAACGAACTGCAGGCGCTTCCCACCCGGAGATTATACAAAGCTGATTAAATGCAACCGAGACGGACAGGTTCGTCTGGGAGGAAACCAACTCTCAATCTGGGCGTGTCATTGTTGAAAAATGGTGAATTGTCAGTGAGCTTTCCACAGCAAGAGAACAACAGTTACTAATATAGTCGATTAAGATTCCTGTTACAAAAAACCCCCCAAACTTCTCACACATTTGAACAGATAGGAATTTACTATTGAATTTAACGACGCAGAAAATTTCAATATAAAAAATAAGAACAGAATTTTTTTGCTGTAGAATAAAATAAAAAAAGGAATTAGGAATATTCCTACATTTATTACTTTTAAAAATGGCAGTTTGAGTCACTGACCTGAAAACTAGGACTCCATTATTTATATATATATATATATATATATATATATATAGTTTGACTAAAGCAAGTTAAATTTTTTTTTTTTTTTGTTGGCAGCTAAATCATGTTTTTTACGCAAAATAGACCAAATTAGACTTACATATATGAACATGAGGAGCTGAATATTTTATTTGATTATGCAATTTTTTTCACAAATATACACTGGTGGAATGCAAAATCTAATAAGGTTTGTTTTGGTAACAAATGCACCAACAGCAAGACATAGCTTTGATCAAATAGGCCAAAGCATTAGTCTACTGAAAAGTTTAATATACCGCATATTCTATCTATAAAACCTCAGTGTAATCAATAATAATTCTGGGACTTCCAGTGGTCATTGGGCCGGAGGCGGGGTACATCCTGGACAGTTTGCCAAATGTTTTTAGTTCAGGTTCGGTGCATTTTTCTGCCTCTGCTTCTCTTCCCGTTGCTCTGTCATGTTTTCAGGCCTGCTTTAAACAACTCCTTGAACCCTGCTGTGTTCATCTATAATTTGATTATAACGGCAGATCTGGGGCTTGGTGCAGGTCCCTGTGAGAGTCCTTCTACTCCTATTTCACTCAGGACCTTAGTGAGCTGTTAGCAATGTTTTAAGAGAGCTTGTTTACCTCTGTCTCCCTCCCTTTGCAGGGGAATTGGCGGGTCAACACTTGGTTCAAAGATTGAGGGTAGACTTAGAAAACTCTGCATGGTACTGCTTTCTATTTACAGTCTAACCATTAATAGATAGAGCTAAGAAAGAGGTTGGCAATTTATATATACTAGTAAACATATCCAAGTTATCTTGCTGAGCTAAGATAATGAGCAACAGTTGAAACTTTAAGAGTAGATATCCGGCTTTATTCATTCTTTAATCAAGTTTAGCAAAGAAAGTGATTGGACAGATATGATTTATGCCTTTTTTATTTTTTGTATCCATTTAATCATGTTCTTATATATTGTGCCTACAAGCAAATGTATGCTAAAAGCTAAGATAGGAGGGATATTTGGAACTTTAAGAGTAGGTACATATTATATCTTTTCCTAGCTGTTTAGTATTTTTTTTAGCCAAGAAAGTATTTAAATGTGAACAATATGCTAACTGTTCCCATTTATTGTTTATTTATTTACAACACATGATTCAGAACACATTAAAAATGTGCTTTGAGGCTCAAGAACTGTAAAAGAATTTGAAAGGTCTGGTGGTTTATTTCAGGAATGAAGTTGAAAATTACGATCAAAGTCGTATAGACCCTCGACTTTGTTGGAAGCTGTTGAGTTTCTTTTTCGAGAACAATAGAAACCAGAGTTTCCCATCCAAGAATCAGCTGTATGTGAGCAAACCAGAATTAGCTTGTCTGATATTAAAAGCAGGTTGTACATAGCACATCCTAAAAACAACACATAGAAGGGACACTCATGCTGATTTTCCTTTGTATTGCCACTCCCACCCAGGTCAAATCTGGGAGGGACAGCGGAACTCAGGAAAAAAAATTTCAATAAACGCCCGGCCATATGGAACAATAAGATCTGTTGAAACAGACATAATACCACCAACCCACCAGAGTTCACATCTGTTGTTGTGATTTGTCTACAAGACATGACGGGGCGGCTGTGGCTCAGCAGGAGAGACGCTGAGTTTGATTCCAGGCCCCCAACCTACATTGCCCTGAAATCCAATCTGATTCTATCTGCGAATCGCTGTGTGAATATGTGACTTTTAACACTTTGAGGGCTCAGTCAGACTAGAACAAGCTTACAAACCCAACAGAATGTTTGATAGACAACTACAGTAGACAGTGCTGAGAAAAAGTATTTGCCCCCGTACAAAATGGTGTCTCCAAATGTTTCAAACCATCAAACTAATTTCTGCCACAACACGGCAGTCAGATTTAAATCCAGACTTTGACTAGGTGAAACACTTCATTTAACAAGCTTATGATTGGATATAGTCCTTTGGGATTTTGTGCAAGAAAGCATCTTTGTCTTACATTAAAATTTGTTTAATGATCTGAAACATTTTGGTTTGGTAACAAGAAATCATCGACTTTCCATGGCACTGTAACTCCAGTACAAAAACAGCAACAGTTTCAAAGACATTTTTGTCATTTCACACAGGACGATTCACGTCAGGAAGGAACCTTGCTATATTATCCTACTTCCCCTGATTTGAGACGGAAAGAGACAATATCTGATCTAAAGGCCCATTGACTCTCTAAATCTCTTTAAAGTTGTGGTTGGCAATATATACCTGCAAGAGCTCTGCCTTTACAGATGTGACTTTTTATCTTTCTTTGCCGTACCACTAAGGCCTGCTTTGATGTTGGTAAATCAGCCTCAACTCGTAAACTTATAATGCAGTTGTAGTCTGGGTTAATTTAAGACTTCGGTGTCTTTTATAGCTTCCAGAATAGTTTGGCTGCACCGCACATCACACGGGAGACGAAAACCCACCAGATGTTTAGAAAGCGCAACGTGTGTCAGTCGTCCCATGTGCATTGTTGCTTCCAGGAAATGAAACCTACCGATGTCATGGTTATCTGATGCAACGACTTCCTGCCCTTGCGTGTCGCTTCATCGAGCGTGTGTTGCGCTGTGTTTTGGTTGGCAGGGGCGTACCTGGTGCCCTATCTGATCCTGCTCATCCTGATTGGCATCCCGCTGTTCTTCCTGGAGCTCGCCGTGGGCCAGCGTATCCGCAGGGGCAGCATCGGCGTGTGGAACTACATCAGCCCTCGGCTGGGGGGCATCGGCTTTGCCAGCTGCGTGGTGAGTCAGATGCCGCAAACTTTTCTCTTCCGCACTCAAAGTGAAAGCTGACCAAAAAAAAAAAAAAAACCCACCAACATTGATCCTTCTGATGCAACACCACAGGATGATGTCAAGTATCGCAAAGCATTAAATGTCAAAGTACTACGTAGTAGTGCTAAATGTTTTTCTTAAAAACATTTTTACACAAGAAATTGATTCATACAAAAACATCAGATTATTTCATTTATTTACTTCTTGAATCAGAACAGAAGGCGGCTTATTCTTCACAAGAAACTTGTACCAGTCTTTTTGAGAAAATAATACATGTTGTATTTAAAGGCCAACTTACAATCATACGTTTTAAGTTGGTAATAATGGGGTATAAAGAAAACTTTATAATAGTGCATTATTTCACTTTTTAATAACAGGAAAATAAACACTTCTGCTGCTAAAATTAATGACTATACCAGTTGTATTTTATATACTTTATCCTTAAAATGTATTTATTTTGATGTATGGATTTTAAAAAAACAGAAAGATGTAGTATAATTTATGAAGCACATTAAACATTTGACCATTTACCTCTCTTTCTTGAAAGACTAATGACTTGATAAACCACCTGTACTTAGAAAACAGTGTTGCGTTAATCAGGGTTATGGGTGCCGCTCCCTTTGTTTCTACAGTGTGGTTGGCTTTCATGTTTCATGAGCTGAAATATTTTGAAACAAGTCTGAAATAACATGACAGAGGATTTCAGTGGCTTTGAAATGGTAACTTTTTAAAATGTTGGTTAACCTTGACACCGATAAGGTTAACCATGCCTCATTGATGTGTTTGCTTGCAGGTGTGCTTTTTTGTGGCTCTGTACTACAATGTCATCATCAGCTGGAGTCTGTTCTACTTCTCCCAGTCCTTCCAGCAGCCGCTGCCATGGCATGAATGTCCGCTTGTCAAGAACAAGACCAGTACATGTAAGACACCAGCAACTTGTAATATTTTTTTTATCTCTCAAACTTGATAACCAGTGTCTTAAGTAACTTTCTGGAATATCCTCTGTTTGGCTCCTCAGTGTTGGGCAATAGGATGAAAATGTCTTATTACAATATATTTTAAATAGTAAAAAGAAATAATGATCATTGTGCTATCATGATTTTCTGCAAGGAATGAAAACATATACAAATTAGCTTTTACAATTTTGCCAGTTTTTGTCCAGCACAGTTGATATTAATGTTTCAAACTAATTTGCCTTATGAAAAACAGTCGACTTTAACTTCAGCTTAATTTTTGCTTCATTGAAAATTTGGTATCACAATTTTTTTTTTTGTTCTCTAATTCATTACAGTTATCAATCTAATTTAGAAGTGTTAATATGTGGTTAGGGCTCTTTTTGTGAATGTTGCTGTATTTACAAAGTGAATAGAGGCATAACTGGCAAAGAGTTCAACAGATCAATTTGACCACTCTTAATGGCATAAGCACGAAGCGAAATATTTTCTTACTTAGCAGTAGACGCTAGTTAGCAGCTAGCAGAGAGATCTGCACCGGTAGTATGCATAGTGTGAAGCAATAAAAAAACAAAACAAAAATTCTTGCACTGCTGGAAAATCTAAAGTTCAGCTGCATTTAACAGTTTGGCCCTTTCTGGTGGTTTAAACATGGCTGCCTTGCTCCCACAGCCTTCTGCTCACAAAGGGATAATGACCATTCATGTTCTTACCTGGAAATAATAGTCTCAAACGAGTACATTACGTTGTTAAGCTTAAAGTATTCACCTTCATATGTGGGACTCAATATTTGTTTAGTCTTTATCAGATGAAGTCACACGATGACAACAAGAAGTTTGGTGGGAAAATAAAATAAACGTAGATGAGACTAATGTCACAGTAAAAGTAGCTACTCCACACTCTTGATCCCAACACACATGCACTGCTCAGAAGGGCTTCAGGAGCAATGCACGTTTTAAAAGACTTGACAGGACTGATAGTGGCACAAAACCCTTTACATTTATTCATGTTTAGACCAACTATCACACTTAAAATGCTGGCATAAGACAGGAAACAGTGTGATCCTTGCTGATTAATCTTCAATTGAGTCTCAAACAGCCACGTCCAGCTTAGGTACAAGCAGGAGATGCAAACTTCATATAAATTCATCCAAATATTCAATCAGAAATCTTCACTACGGGAGGTAACATATTTGCACGTCTACACCAAAAATTCACACATCAAACTGACCGTCCGTGCATCTTGCTGGGTTTTTTCCTTGCACGTCTCTTGGTCCTGAAATGACTCTTGCCGTTCTGCGAACCTGACTGTTGTTTGATTTGAACCACAGATGTGGTGCCAGAGTGTGAGAAGAGCTCGGCCACCACTTATTACTGGTACCGTGAGGCCCTGGACATCTCCAACAACATCTCTGAGGGCGGAGGACTCAACTGGAAGATGACAGTGTGCCTGCTGGCCGCCTGGTCCATGGTGTGCCTCGCCATGATCAAGGGAATCCAGTCTTCAGGGAAGGTGCAGAGACTTTCTATTACTTCCAAGTTAAATATAGACATTTAGTGGCACCTTTTCCTGACAAGTAGAGAAAACTATGTGTGTCCAAGAGCAACGTAGTAGAGCAGAGAAAATGGGTTACTACAGCTGCCCTAAAATCCTGCTAATTTGGCTCAGTTAACTTCTCAATCTGAAAGTGCTAATACAAAAAGTGTTCCTTTGCATTTTCAGTCTTCACCGGTATAATCACCTCACTTTAGCGCAATCTAAAAGGTCTAAAGTGACCGATTAGATGTGACTTCATAAATCTTTCTCATGAAATATTTCTTAAACTGCTTATGATCTTTAAAGGACTTCTTGCGTCAGCTTAGTATAACAAAGCATCCGGAGGGATTAGCCCCACCAGCTAAAGGTTGCTCTCCTCGGTCGTCATCTCCTCCGTACATTGTGATTTTAATCGTTGCAAAGTTTCTCCAGTCATATGACCAGCATTAACTGTGTCCCTCTGAGTTCAAAGTCAGGCCTGTGCTTCTGGCTTTAATCTTTTATGGATACATTTTGATGCGGGATGTTGATTAACGTTGAACCGCGAGAGTGTGAATCTGGAATGAACATAGTTCATTTAATGTCTTTGTCTTTAAAAGACGAGGTTCCGGTTCAAAGTTTTAAGCAGATTGTTTGACTGAACTTGGTATCTTTTTGATTCTGTGTTACAAAAGAATATAAATGCTCACACTTACCAAGCTTACACAAAAGCCTTGCCCAAAGAATTTCTGAGCCAAAAACAGTGCTTCTGTAGCATGTGTGTGTGCGTGGGCGTGAAAAGGGATCAGACCATTTGGTTACCATGGCAATGCGCGCCTTTGTGGCTTGGTTTGATTGCCAGGAGTTTGGCAAAAAAAAAAAAAAAAAAATTGGCCTTGTGGTGATGGTGGATTTTTCCTACAATGTGATGTACTGGAGAACATAATCTGTAACCTTATGGATTAAGACAGATTATTAGACACATTCGACTTTAAAGAATCACGCACTTCCACAGTGTGTAATAAAAAATTTGGAAAATTGGTGCCTTTGTACCTGTGTGTGAAGATAACAGTGGAATTTCCCAAAACTTTATCTTTTTGCAGGATGCAATTGCATGGGATCTTGAAGTGACGCTTACAGGTCTCTTCTTTATAAAACAGACATGGCACCGCCTCCTTCAGAATTACATATGGACCACCAAGCAGCCGACATAATGTTTCCGATTCACCTAACCGTGCTTATGACTCAACCACAAACCACCTCAGAGTCTGCAGCCGCGCCCTCACAGCCCATCCTGTAAATCCATGTGTCACCGTGTCTTGGGCGGATGACTCAGGTCTTTTATCCCGCTCTCCGTCTTTGAGGCTCACCTTCTGATCAAACAAGCCCGTCAGTTAATGACGGGTTTTGGATGTGGGTCAACAACTAGTCAGGGCCAAGAACCACAAAAGAAAATGCCACAGACTGCAGAAAAATTTGGATGGAAATCTCTCAATTACAAAAAAAATAAACGAAGTAGCTATTGCCAACTTTCTCGATGATCCTCCAACCAGCCCAAGAGACAAAATGTACATGTACATTACTTTATCTGCCTTTCGTGCTATTCTTTTGTTACTTTACACAAATTGATCAGCACAAAAACCTAGTTGCCATACATATTATGGGACAAAAATTATGAATACTGGATATTTACGCTGCTGTTATAGAATATACAAAACCGTGACTCAAATTACCGAAACAACCCAATCTTAATCTCACTTAATCTATCAACGTATTACTCGCCTGCCATGCGTCATCCTTGAAACTAAAAGTGTTTTTTTTCTGACTAATTCACGTGTTCTGTAGCTGAAGAAGTTGAGGCACCATTTGAAAATCATGCCCAGAATATAAGTTGATCATTAAATAACCAAAAAAGGTCAAAGAAAACTATAAAAGAGACTGTAGAAGTATGAATTCCACACTCTTGATCCCAACACGCATGCACTATTCCGAACGGCAACGCTTCAACGGCAATGGACGTTTTAAAGACTCGACAGGACTGACTGTGCCAGAAAACCCTTTTCATTTATTTATGTTTATGCTAATGTAACACATGTTTGACATGTTAGCATACATGCTTAGACGAGAAACAGTGTGATGCTAGCTTTATGATCTCTATTGCTACAAATTGAAACGTACACGCTAACGTTTGCATTTTTGGTGGCTAACAGTTAGCTAGGTGGGGTATTCACTTGGTGCTTGCAGTTTATGAAGATGTTCATGATTCGTTTTTGCACCAAGCACAAAAACAATGAAGAGTCTCAGAAGATTTAAATACTTTGAAGTAAATTTCCAGCTCTGTTTTTAAACAAGTAGGTAAATCAGAGCACTGTCTGGTCCTTTTTTAGTTCCCTCACATTGACTGTTTTCCGTGGTTACTGTTTACAACTTGGTACCATTGACTGACCAATTCCTAGTACACTCTGTAATCGCTTAATAAATGTTGATGTTCTTGGTACTGATGCTTACTTGCACATCTCAGAAAGGAAAGAGTTCAATAGCAACACACATTTTTTAAAGACTTGACAGGCCACAAAGCCACACGTTCAATACGCTAGCATACATGCTAAGATAGAAAACAGTGTGATACTAGCTTTATAATCTCCATTTTTATGTTTCCACAAAGAGAAGAAAATCCTGCAAAGCGGATGCTAGCTTTAGCATTATTGGGGGCTAACAGTTAACCAGGCATGGCTTACAGTTTGTTAATTTGCTCATCTCATCTATTATCATAAACTCTGACAACATTGAAACGATTTGAACTTTCCAAGTAAAGTTTTAAACAAGTAGATAATGTTTATAATTTGGTTCCATCCATTCTTAGCAACAGTGCAACCACAGGGCAGCTTAATAATAATTTATGTTCTTACTTAAAATAGAAGTCTGAAACAGCTACATCATGACATGAAGCTTAAGTGACTCATATGTGGCTCATAATATTAGCTTAGACTTTACCAGATGAAGTAACACGATAGGAACTGGGCCACGCTTCGGGAGACAGATGAGCAGCATGGAGGTATTTTAACACACAGTTGCAATGAACCAAACCACAGACTCAGCGCACGTCTCAGCTTTATGTTGCAAACTGCAGTCTTTAATAATCTCTCAGTTTGCATGAACGTAAAGAAGCTTTGCCCGTCGAGTGATTGTGACAGTTATGGAGGAAGTTCAAAACAACGTTTATTTTTAGAGTTTTTCCAAAGACTCTCGTAATTTATTCTGACATCTTTTTTTCCTTTTTTTTTTTTTTTTTTTTTGAGAATGACTAAACAGGACTTCTCTCCTCCTTGCAGGTGATGTACTTCAGTTCCTTGTTTCCCTACGTCGTCCTGATCTGCTTCCTGGTTCGGGCGCTGCTGCTGAAGGGCTCCATCGACGGGATTCGACACATGTTTACGCCCAAGGTAGAGCATGGCAGAGCACAGTCCTCCATTCAGGAACAGAGTCAGAGCTGATTGGTCCCTTATTCTGCACAGATTTAGAAATATTCGCTCTACTAGTACCATTTAGACTATTAATTGGCCAGTATTCGCTCACACTCATCGATATATATATATTTTTTCCTTTTACACTTCCTTCACTTTGCTCCCTGATAGTTTCCCTGCATGAGCTCAAAGAGTACATCTTCACGTGATAGGCCGGCTCCTCGGGAGCGGGCAGCCAATAGCACGGCAGGCCACGGAATCATGTCACCATGGAAACAACAGCTACAAGGTCCTTATGTAACCAGCCAGCCCGAGACGGTGATTTTCAGCAGAGCACGTCTGTCTTTTGTGTCTGCTGCGGCTCGTCACCCGACGTCTCCAAGAGCCGGCGGCGGTTTAGTGCGTCCTGCTCGGAGCTCACAGGGGCCGAGGGGAACGTATGGAAAAACATGAGATGTTACAGAGACGGTTTAGAGCCACCGCCTGACAGGGTGGGATGGTAAATGTTGTCGAAAAGATCATTGCATTTCTGTCCTTTAAAGGAGGAAAGGTCACTGCCAGATTTGAGCTTCTGAGTGCTTCACTTGAAAACGCAGAGAAAATCATCATCACATTTATTCACACTTTCATCTGCATGCATTAGATTGGTTTTTAATAAACAATAAAGAAAACATAAATCACACTATAGTGGCCAAATTACTGTTAGCTAATATCACTGACATTTATGGACCTTTAAAACAAGAGCATTTAAAGAATATTTTCAATACATCAATTTCCTCGTATCCTTTGTTGATGTGTGACATCGACTAATTACTTATTTGTTTATTTTGTTCTTTACAGTTTAAATTGAACAGATCATGTTCCCTTTCATTCAAACTAAAGTGTTGAATGAAAGGTTGCAGTTTGAAGGGAGAACCAGTCTTACATGGTCTCCCTTCTCTCAAAGTCCATTTATTATATCCTGAGCATCTCAGCATAAATCAATCTGTCCTTGTAAATTGCAATTTGTGTAAATAAAAATAACAAAAACAAACATTATGCTTGTAATGATACAACACTATGCTGAATCAAGATATTTCTTTATAACTTGATAGAAAATTCTATTTTATTATTTCCTTAAAAGTAAAAATAGATCCACTTTGTTTATCATTTTTGTTTTTATTCTTTCTGATCCTCTCAAAGTATAAATGCCGTCTCTTTCTGTACACTTACATTTGTTTGTTTTGCAAGCCTTAACAACCGATCGCGTCTGCTCTGACCTCAGCTGGAGATCATGCTGGAGGCCAAGGTGTGGCGGGAGGCGGCCACGCAGGTCTTCTTCGCGCTGGGCCTCGGCTTCGGCGGCGTGATCGCCTTCTCCAGCTACAACAAGCGCGACAACAACTGCCACTTCGACGCCGTCCTGGTGTCCTTCATCAACTTCTTCACCTCCGTGCTGGCCACCCTGGTGGTGTTCGCCGTGCTGGGCTTCAAAGCCAACATCATGAACAGCAAATGCGTTGCTCTGTAAGTGGGAGCTGAGCGACGACAGACTGAGATCAGTTCAAAACTGAAAACAGGCCCGACGACCGGGTCTTGATTTTCAGTGTCAGGTTTTTTTTTTTTAAATGCTCGATCTTCTGTTGTTTCAGAAACACCAATAAGATTGTGGCGCTGCTGGGGAGCGACATTGAACAGAGCCTCATTCCACACCACATCAACCTGACGCAGGTCAGTCAGGTCACCGCTGAAGACTACCATCAGATGATACAGATCATCAAGGGGGTGAAGGAGGATGAGTTCCCCAAACTGGGGCTGGAGTCCTGCAGTATTGAAGATGAGCTCAATCAGGTACATGAAAAAAAAAAAAAATCAAGTTTTGAGTTTTTTCCTCTTGATACGTGTGAACTGTTGAAATAAAGTTATGACTCTGTGGCCTTTTGATTATTTTACTAGGAGGATTTGCTCATTTCTAGCCTGAGTGACCAGACTGGCTAATATTAGCAACACGAGCTGATAAAGTGCTTCTCTCCATATAAACTATGTCAGTTTGATCATGCTTCACCTAAAAGAAGGTTTAAAAATACATGAAGGTCTTTCAGTTATTAAATTAGCATT
The DNA here is from genome assembly GCA_010277015.1 of Poeciliopsis turrubarensis. Lineage (NCBI taxonomy): Eukaryota > Metazoa > Chordata > Actinopteri > Cyprinodontiformes > Poeciliidae > Poeciliopsis > Poeciliopsis turrubarensis. The sequence goes on from VMRN01000058.1 coordinate 2,125,522, forward strand.
TGGATTTTACCGTTCTCTATTGTTTTATTAGCTAAATTGTCATTTCCTCTCATAAACTCTCATTCACATAGTAATAGTTCTATCAACGGAATTGAACATTTCAATCAGAACTTGAAGTTGTTCTTTTTTTTTTTTTTTTTTTAATTTATTAACTTATTTCCCCGATACAAAGCACTTTAATTAGCATTGCTGTAAATGTACCAGAATTGGCCAATTAGCTACGAATCCATTTGTTGTCAATGGAAAATTGACCACAGTGTTTAACTACTGCTGTACAGTTAAAAATCAAAACAAACAAACACAAAACACAGACAACTCAAAAATGAAAATCTGCAAACATCCTAGAAGCAGATTTCAGGAGAAAAGAAATGCATCTGGTAACTTCATTCCCCTTCCCTCCACCAGGCTGTCCAAGGCACAGGCCTGGCCTTCATCGCCTTCACGGAGGCCATGACCCACTTCCCGGCCTCGCCTTTCTGGTCCGTCATGTTCTTCCTCATGCTGATCAACCTGGGCCTCGGCAGCATGTTCGGCACCATCGAGGGCATCCTGACCCCGCTGATCGACACGTTCAAAGTCCGCAAGGAGTTTCTGACAGGTCAGATTTAGTGGTCACCTAGCAACGAGAGCTTTGAAAGCCATTTTCATGTTGGGCCATATCGAAAATCTGAATGCTTTTTAAAGGGCCAGTTGTGCCAGAATGTATTGATAAAACCAATTCGGCTGTCAAAATATCAATAAATAGGCGTTTGTTTCAGTTATTCGTTGTTGGCTTGTTTCATGACGTGTTTCCTAAACTGAAATCACACTGATCAGGATTTCGTGGTGGTTTTTGTAAGAGTTGTTTTGGAATCAAAGCCGCAGATTCCGTGGCAATAATTTAGAAATATTTGTGAGGAATTTCCTCTGTGTTGCAGTGGGATGCTGCGTGTTGGCCTTCTCCATCGGCCTCCTGTTCGTCCAGCGCTCAGGGAACTACTTTGTGACCATGTTCGACGACTACTCCGCCACGCTGCCGCTGCTCATCGTCGTGGTGCTGGAGAACGTGGCCATCGCTTGGTTCTACGGGATCGACAAGTAAGCGCGACACAGACGCGCCGATTTCCAAGAACTACCAGAATTTCGGCGAAACAAGAAAAAAAAAAAAAAAAAAAGCAAAAACACGCCTCCTGCCTGTCCACAGATTCTTTGAAGACCTGAGGGACATGCTGGGCTTCACTCCGTACCGCTTCTACTACTACATGTGGAAGTACATCACGCCCATCCTGCTGCTGCTCCTGCTCTGCGCCAGCTTCATCCAGCTGACCATGACGCCTCCCAGCTACAGCGCCTGGATACAGGAAGAGGTAAGCGGAGGCCTCCAGAGCAGACGGCCCCCCCGGGGCCCCCCACCCCCGGCTCTGTGACCCTGGAGCCAGAATGAAAGCAGATTAAAGGGGATCAGAGGGAAGCCGGGCGGTAACGCGAAAGTACAAAAAACACAAAACTTCTTAGAAACAAACGTGTTTGAGCGGCGTTTCAGCCAAGAACAATAAACAGGATGTTTGGTCTGCTGCAGAAACACCAAAGCACCTGTGTGATTTTAGAACCAAGTGGAACAAAGACTAAAGTTCTAAACATAGTTTTCAGTTTTTTTGAGGAAAGCATTTTTTTTTGTGTGTCTGTGTGTGTGTGTGTGTGTGTGTGTGTGTGTGTGTGTGTGAGTTTCTGGCAAACACATTCACGCGCTACTTGGTCACGACACGGCAGCAAACTTCAATGTGTCGTGAAACAATGCAAAGTAGTGCAGATTCAGTCAAAGTGAAAAATAAATGATTTTCTCATTTTTTATTCATTTATTTTGCAAAATGAAAATCTCAAAATCGTGGTTTTTATGTTTAGTTCCGTTTGGAAAATTTGCTCTGTCTCACTCACACCGGGTGCATCCATTTTTAAGTCCTTGATCAGATTCTCAGTTGGATTCAAGTCTGGACTTTGACTATGCCATTCAAACAAATGACAGTGCTCGTATTTAAAGCATGTCTTCTCTAGCGGGACGAGTCAATTTATATTCAATTGTACAAAACAATATATATATAAATATATATATATTTTTTTTATTTTGCTGTCAAATTGCTTAGAATATAGGTGTGATGCTAATTCGATCCATTAGACACTTAAGGAATGACACAGACTATTCAATCTCAGAATGTTGATTCTTTCATTGATGCTTTTGCTCAAACAAGACTTTTAATTTGAATCTTGATCAAGCACTGATTTTGCAGCCTTACACTGCAAACCCAGTTGAAATGCATTCTCACGAGCGCCAAGTCTCCCTTTTTGCTACTTCCTGTTGCTCTAATCCCATTGAATCCCAATGAAATACCTCGATGTCTGCGGATGTATCGTCACCTTGTCACATCTCTCACCCCTTCAGGCCGCAGAGAAGACCCTGCGCTTTCCTCCGTGGGGCATTGCGGTTTGCATCTCTCTGGTGGTGATGGCCGTCATGCCCGTACCCGTGGTCTTCTGTCTGCGCTACTTCAACATCATCGACGAGAACACCAGCGGCCTCGCCGCCGTCTCCTACAAGAAGGGCCGCGTCATCGAGGAGAGCCCCCAGCCAGAGGACGACGACGACGACGACGCCAGCCTGATCCACGGCAAGACCCCCAGCGAGGCGCCCTCGCCGATGCCCGGGAAAAGCATCTACCGCAAGCAGAGCGGCGGCAGCACGGAGGTGGACACGGCTCCCAACGGCCGCTACGGGATCGGTTACCTGATGGCGGACGTGCCAGATATGCCAGAGTCGGACTTGTAGACTGACTGCGATAGTTAGCCCCGCCCCGGCCATTTCTCTCCTTCCTCCACCCTTCTGCGTGCTTAAAGTCAGCCATTGTCATTGTTGTACATCGTTACTGCACTGTATATTCTTTGTAGATATAATATAGCTGCTCTGTTGTTTGTCGTCTCTGAACCTTATGTGACTGTAAGCCTAAAAACAGTTTTGGAAAAGAGATTATTCTTGTCCAACTTATTTACTTGAATTCACCCCTAAACTCTGACCCTCGTCAGTTTTGGCCCCTCATAGTGAACCTGCAGAGCTCAGGTCTTTTGGGGGTTTAGGCCTGCTTCCTGCGAAAAGGTTCTCTCCATTTAGGTCCCTATATTAAAGCATTGAGGTTTGTCCCAGTGTATACACTGGATGATGTAAAGACAGATGGAGCGCGTTATTATTTCTGGCCAAAGTTCACGTCCGCATTGTTAAAACGGTGAGGACGGCGCTTGTATCCACTCCTATGATTGTCTGCGACAATCACACTCCTATGTGTGACTGAACACACAGGAGTCACTCAGTCATTCAGTGACACCAAGTCACTAAATGACTTAGTGTGCCTATGTCATTTATATTTGTTTATAGAATACATGGTGTACATTTGAGGTATTCTGTAAGTACAATATAAATATTATAAATATATTTATCCTGATAGTTTGGATATCAGAGCAGTGTTTTTAAGGTTCAGAGGTACTTTAACTCTCATGTCTTTGTTTTTTTACTAATGTTCTGTCAGTGTTGGTGAGGACTGCGTCCTCTTTGTAAATATTTTTTTCATGAAATGCTTAAATTGCAATGTCTCTTTCCCCCCCTCCTCCAGTTCAAGAATAAAAGTGGAAAACAATCCATATGTTGATACTTCATTTTTGGCCGTTTGATACGGTGCCAGAGGCATTTATTAGCGCTTCGGTTTTTATTGCACGCGTATCATCACCCTGTGATTATTTGAGGGATTTTTGTTGTTTTCTTTACAGTTCAGAACAGCGCAAAGTCTTCTGCTGTAATTTTTTTTTTTTTTATTATACTAATTATAAAGCCAGACTCAACAGAAAGGTTCTGTGGAGTCAGCATTTCAAGTGGGATCATTCCCACTTCAAATCCAATATGGCTGCCATTTGCAACTTGTTTGAGCCGAAACATGTCGCGGACATGGTAATGTACAACCTCCTGAAGCGAAAATGTTGCTGCAGTTTTTGACAGAGCTATAGTAGCCAAAAATTGCTCAAAAGTAAGAAATGTGATATTTTATAATAGGAATACTCAACTAAAAGTAATGTGGAAAAACTCCCCAAAAAGCTACTTAGAAAAGTAACGAATTACACATCACCTCTGGAATTTGAAAGGAAAAATTTTTTTTTTGTTATTTTTTGTTATTCTGCTATCCTAGAATTCGGTTACCAAGTTCTTGCCGTCTCTATTTCAGTCAGCTATCCAACGTCTAGAGGTCATCGCTTGATATCTAGAGGTCATCTGACAGCTAGAGGTAATTCTTAGCTGGGTAACTAGATAAATGAGAATAATGCAACCCACATGACATACCAGGTTGAAAAGCACCAAAAGAAGATGATGCATCTTTGATCCAGACTTTGACTTCAGTGGTAATTAAAACTCAGCAATTGAAAAACTAGTCAGTTTAAGGTTTTTTTTTTTTTTTTTACACATTTTACTTTGTGGACAGAACTGTACACATTGTAGCAAGATACACAAAGTAGCAATAATTGCATTATATGTAGATATTATTGTTTACACGCAAAATAAAGAAACCAGACTAAATGCATGACCCTTAAGTGTAAACGACACAGACAATAAAACCATAAACAAAATAACTTTTATTGGCATCACAATGACTTCAGCTATAAGAATGTATGTATAAAAACAAAACAAAAAAAACCCTCCACAACACGTGCAGAGCAGGCAGCATTAGAACTAATTTACTCATCTGTTGAGTGGCTTATCATACTGATAAATATGCATTCACAGACACAAATAAATAATCAACTTGACACTATTTTATGACTTCGTGTTCCCCTCCTCCAGCCCACTTTACCCATAGCACACAGGGTAAAAATCCATACATGTTTATTGGAAGCAGGATTTTTTATTTTTTTACATCTCCTGCTGTCAGACTTTAAACACTAAAGTTAAACAAACTGTCCCTTTACAAAAAATGTCCTGAAGATTAAAAGTCAGTCATTATCTGATGAAATATGCCAGGTTGTAAGGTTTGCTTTACTGACGACGATAAATCTATGACGCGATTCTTCTTCGGGGGGAGCGGCTCCAGACTTTCCCTACTGAACACCGGAGTCCTGAAAAGTGCGGCTGGGTCGTCAGGCGCTGAGGTAAAACATCCTCTTCAGTGCAGCTGAAGAGTTCATCCCTTTGGCTGACTCCTCTGCTTAACACAAAACGTTGAGGGGAGATTTCAGTCACTATTATTGCTGCTAAGACATGAACAGCCAGAAGCAAACAAAACATTCACAAAAAACTCATTTTCTATAGTAAGAAAGATACTTTTCAAAACTTTTGCCTCCACAAACCAGAGGCAGCAATATCATGTTTTGAGCTTTTGATAATAATTTTTCATCCGCGGCGTCCTATCGTCTATGACGGATGTTTTTCATTTCAAAATAAAAAAAAGGTCATAGAAGAATAACTGAATAAAGTCATAGAACAATGAAGACCAAACATAATGAGAATAGAGTTGTAATTATTCCAGGGTGATGTCATATTACTGGAATTCTTGAGTCAATGAAGTCATTGTCAGGATAAAGTCATAAAACTAGAATACAGTCATAATATTATCAGAATGATGTCATAATTTGAAAAGCGTAAGGTTCTATATTAGGAGAATAAAGTGGTGATTATATGATAATTCTTCCAGGAAAAATGAATCACAAAATACGAATTGTTGAGCATCTTGTATTGCTTTAGTAGTTTTTTTTTTTTGTATTATTATTATTAGTTTTAAAAGTGTTTTGTTTTTGTTTGTTTTTTTTTTTTTAGCTCAGGCAGCCTTTATTCGAGAGAAGCCAGACAGGAAAGTGGGGAATAAAAGCAAGAGAAGACATGCGGTAAAGGTCAGCAGGTCAGGACACGAAGCGAGGACCAAGACCGAACTCCACGTCAGCAACCCAGTATCGGTTTTTAGAAATAAGGATGCACTCCGTCTTTCACCAAATCTTCAGATGAAGCAAACGGAAAGCAGAGGTTAGAGCGACGGGAGCAGACTGTGACCTGTCGCTCAGGCGTGCTGGAGCTGCTCCCTCATGCCGGCCGCGGCCCGCTCCCTCTTCTCACAGTGCTTCTTCAGGTCTTTGACCTCCAGAGGGAGCGTGCTGCTCCACGCCAGCAGCGCCGACTCCTCATCTGAGAGACAAACGCACACAGACACGTGTCACTTTCTGCAGAGAGAGCCGCGCAGCAAGGCCACCGTCTTTTTTTTTTTTTAACAGAAGCGGCGGGGCCAAACGAGGACGCTCACCGTCCCGGTTCCTGTCTCGTGGGAGCCTCCGGCCCAAAACCAGCACCGCGTTCTTCCAGTTCGTCGACTCTGATTGTAGGAAAGAAAAAAGAAGGAAAGAAACATTTGTGAAAAAGGAAAAAAAAAAGAAAAAAAAAAAGTCACACACGGACAAAACTCCCAGCGTCTGGCTCGTCGACTCGTCTGCACGCAAACGCGCAGAGAGACGGTGAATCTAAAAGCCAAACAAAAAGCCAGCTGCTTCTTTTTTTTTTTGTTTTTTTCCACCGTTTTGTTCTCACGCTCTCCTTGCTGCACAGCAGACAGGAGAAGCTCTGAATCTGAGGTGAGTTAACCTTCAGGCTGTGGAGCACGACGCTTCAGGAAACATCGTGTTCTCGCTGGACGTTTGAAAAACAAAACTTAGCAAACTTCCTACGTAACGTTAAACTCTGTCGCGACCAAGCCGTTAACACAACGGTTCAATATTCAGTCAATTTCAGATGAGGGTCTAATGTTGCTTCATAATCCCAGTAGAAGATCAATGAATAGACATTGATCCCAAAGAATAAACCTGCACTGCAAAAACGCTAAATCTTAAAGATTTTAGTTTTTGGTCTCGGTTTTAGTAAAGTTATCTCAGTACACTTGAAATAAGACAAAACTAACCCAAAAGTAACTTTTTAGCAAGATACAGGACCTTGTTTGAAGTGAATAATTATGTAATACTGATCAGTTTTTCCCATCTTACAAGTGAAATAATTTACTTGTATTTTTTTTAATCAATATTAAGGAATTATTTACTTCAGCTCCGCGTCTTGCTGAAAATTGCTTCTGAGTTAGTTTTGCCTCATTTCAAGTGTAACAAGATTTCCACAAGAAACTAGACCGAAAATACTTGGTAAGATTTTGTGTCTGTGCCGTTAAGTCGTGTAAAAAGTTGATGACCTACGTATGACTGCAGGGACGATGGCGCGGATGGAGTCGCACGACGGTGCCACCACCTGCAGCACCTGGTGCTTGGAGAGCTCCAGCAGGAGCAGGTAGCCCCCTCTGGTGCCGATCCAGAGCGCTGCGGTGTTCTGCATCATCAAGGCCTTCACCGTGGCCCAGGAGGGCGACGCCTCGGAGAGCGGCTCCGCCCCGCCGCCCCGCCTGTGAGGGACGGCCCGGTTACTGCCCGATTCACGACGGATTCGATCAAAGGTGCGGCGGAGCGTACCTGATGATCTGAGCGCAGTCGATGGAGTCCACCATCCTCTCGCTCTTCTTGTCCCACACCTCCACGGTCGGAGTGCTGGCTTTGCTGAGATACGCGTGTCTGTCCACCGCCATGCGGGAGACGCACGCCTCGCTGCTCTGACCCCGCTGCTGACTGCAGGAGGGAGGGGTACATGCAGCGCCACCGTTACTCCAACTTACATGGGTGTGAATATCTGCGAAACCCTTCATATCGACACTGAGGTCGTAATGATGACTGATTTTTTTTCTGCACGATAAATTGCCCCAGAAGTTATTGCGATAAACGACAATATTGTTGTTTTGAGAGCGTTTTCAAGTTACATAATTGTAGTGGCATAATGATGCAAAAACACATTCTCAAAGATCGATACACTTAATTTTACTAAACATTAATCCTGGAACTGGAAGACAATTTAAAGATCCAGAATGAATAAATTAATCAAATATCGTTGGATCCAGACATGAGACTCACCGGAAGATGAGGTTCGGTTTCGTGTCGATGAACTTGGAGACGTCGTAGTCGGCTGAGAAGCAGAGGATCTTGGTCCCGCAGCCGGCCCAGACCGACCTGCTGTCCAGTGAGTGGGTCGACTGGCCCAAACACACGAGCGGAGTGCTGGCGTTTCCCACGGTGACGCTTTTCACCGGCTGGCCATTCTCCTGCTGGAAGGAGGAGAGCAGACAGCTGTGATCGCCACACAACACGGTGGACCCGGCGGTTCCGAGTGGATGGTTACCATGAGCACAGACTCCTCATAAACACTCAGAACTCCATCTGCGGTGCCGACAAGCAAGTAATTCGTCCTTTGGCTGCAAAGGAATCAAAAAGAAAAGTCGAAAGCATGATTCCCACAAAAATATCATTTTCAACACATTTGCCTATTTCTAATATACATTCTAAATAATCAGGTTTGAGATTGATGAGCTAATTATAGTGCTGCTTTGAAATTTTCTTTTAATCAATGAATCATTTTCTTTTTCTCATGATAAACCATTTGACGATCAGGATGATCATTTTGGTAGTTTGGAAAAAGCTGCAACGTTTCAGGTCTGAGTCGACACATTCATTATCGGATCATTGTACAAGATGAGTTTTAAAGTCAAAATGCTCTGTAGAGCGCGAGCGCGCGCACACACACACGCACACACACACACACACACACACACACACACACACACACTGTGTTGTAGAATTGTCTAGAGCAGCAGACAATAATTTCCACTACAGTTTCAGTGGTTCTGTAAGGACTTACGCGCGCCGAGGATGTACATGGAAGAACAGCGAGGTGACGGCATCGGTGACACTCTGCAGGTGGTGGTAGGTGGACACGTCCTGGGTGCTGATGACCAGTAAGGAGCCAGACTGCATGCCTGCCACCAGCCAATCGGATTCCTCATTTGGGATCTGAACCGTCACGAGGCAAAGGACGGGACTGGTATCGACCTCCTGTTCACAAGGACAGCAAAGCTTAAAAGAAGTCAAACATGAGGCATCAAGTTTTGGGACCAGTATTCGGACCTGTGTGGTGACCACGTTGGTGTGCAGGTCCACGGCTGTGACGAAGCCTTTCCTCCTGGAGCTGCTGCCCCCACCCAGCCAGGCTGTCTGGCTTGATGTCTTCTGGTCGCCGCCGCCACCACTGCTCATTGTGATGCACTGAGCAGTGAACATGCTGGAAAACTTCACTTCACTTATTAAGCTCAGCATTTCCCCTGAATTCAGCCGGTCAAACACCTGGACACATCACAAACGCAAAATGAACAAATAAAGACGGTAAAAAAGGATTTGATCCATAAAATTGTTTTCTTGTGCTTGGGATTCAAAAACCCAGCCGGTACCGGCAGATTGCTGAAAAAAAATCTAAATTAAAAATCTAAAATGAAGGCCTTAAAATGTCTTAAATTCATTAAAAAAAATAACTGGACCCTAAATACGGTAATGACAGGTCTTGCATTTGATTGTTTGCTCATTTTTCTTGCAGGACTCTGACAGGTAAACATCTTTACTGCTTCCTGTGACTCCAGGGAGTTGGAGCTACAGCTAACTACCTGCTAACATCCCCCTGCTAATTCACTAGCTAACTTTTTTGTGCCTACCACGGATAAATTAGCTGGACGATGTTTGTCTTCGCCTCATTTCTGTTGCTAACCTATACAATGCTACATGCATTCTGTGCTAAAAAGCTTGGCACTACAAGGGTTAAGGAGCTAGTGAGCCATATGCAGTGTGAAATCCACAAAGCTGTTGTCAAGAGCCAAAAACAGTCCCCAGAAATTTAAGTTTTTCTCCCCTTATCTGGCTGAAGCTTCCCAGAAAACTGAACGGGGATCACTAACCGCAGCACTGCTTTAAGAGTTAAGAGGAGCCTGTTGTGCAACACTGAAGTTAAAAGGTTTAGTGGATTTTAAACAAGGTGGTCATAGGCCAGTCTTATTTTATTTAAAAGTTGCCACCATGGAGGGAATTACAACTGAGAAGGACGAGAAAAGGAAAAGCTTAGAGCATGGAACAAAAAGAGAATAGAGAAAGAATAAAAAGATCTGTAATTAATGTCTTCAACTAAAGTATGAATATGAAGCAGTGCCATTTATTCTTCAACAGTTTCCCATTTACATATACATATAGATGTGAAATATAAAATTTTCTTTTGTACATTTCTGTCATGATACAGGTCTTAAATTTAATTCCAAATGATCTTAAAGGCCTTAAAAAGTCTTAAATTTGAGTTGGTGAAACCTGCAAAAAAACCCTGTAGAGTCTATGAGGATCCGACATCCTGGTTCTACTCTGGATTATTTTTACTCTCAAGGACATCTGAAGAACAGGGAACAGCTGTTCAACACCTCACCTGAGCAGAGGTGGGTCGATCCTGTGGGCTTTCCTTCAGACAGTCCATCATCAGAGCCTGGAAGCTGAGCCAAGGTGAGCAGCCATAGTGTTTTACTGGGTCTGTGTAAAAATACATAAATATACAAATACAAAACTATTTTTTGTAAAAATCAGAGGTGGACCCAGAGTCAGACTTTTTCTTCACCTGGCAGCTTTCCCTGCACCGCCACTTCATCAAACTCGCTGGGGAACCTCAAGCCCTCCGAGATGCGCTCGCCTCTCGTCAGCAAGTCGTACAGCAGCAGGCCGAACGAGAACACGTCCGCCTGCTGGTTGTAGATCACGTTACCGCGGGCGACCTCGGGCGCTCGGAAACCTGCCACACGGAGGAGGAGACCCGTCAAAACTCTCGTTTCCAGTCACTCTGAAGCGGCCACAGAGAAGAGACTCTGGCTGACCTGGAGTCCCCTCGGAGCTCCTCACGCCCATGCTGCAGCAATACTGAGCGATCCCGTAGTCGGTGATTTTGGCGATGATCTCAGAGTCGCTCTTCAGGTTGAAGAGGAGCACGTTGTGGGGCTTCAGGTCCCGATAGATAATCATGGCGGAATGGAGGTACCTAATCATAAAGATCAATCACTGACTGACTGGATATCGTATTTAGCATTCTACGTCAAAAGTTTGTTCATGTGGAACCAAGACAGCAAAAACTAAATTTGTACTATGAATGAACCTTCTCATAATAAGCAAAATTACAAAAGATGTGATTTTCAGGGGATTAAAAAAAAAAAAGATCAAATAAAACCTATACACTTGCATTACACCTTCACCTATTTAAGTCAAGTTTATTTGTGTAGCACATTCAGCATCAAGGCAGTCCACAGTGCTTTACACCATGCAAACACAATTCTGTCTCCAATTATGAAAGACTGGAAACTAGAAGGCTGGTTGACAGATGAGTGGTCCAGAAGATCATTTAGTGTGTTTGTGTTTGACCGGCCTACCTCCTCGTTTTTATATTGACTAGTTATGGAGAATCATACAGACTACAGAGAGTTTAAATCTAGTAGTGAAGAAGAACAGATACAGATTCCTCAGGCAGTAGCAAAAGGTTTCCTTTGATCTCAAATGGTTAAAGCACAAGCGTCAAAGAAAGGATGATGCAACACTATGGTAATCATATTTCAATTTGTTGGAAGCTTCAAATTTGAGATTTGTCTGTATTTTCTGCACACAGAGAAAAGGCAGGAAGAAATGAAGCACATTTTGTGAAAAATCAAGTTACACCATGCCTACAAACTGTCTGTCGTTCCCGTTGTGTTTATTGTGATAAAAAGGTGTAAAATTTATGCTGCTTCTGAGTAGAGAAAGTTACTTTTTCCAATGATATCATGGTTTCCTTTTCTGTTAATTAATGATCACATGATCTGGGGATGAAAGTTAAATACTTTCCAATCTTTTTCCCAAAAGTAATGACTTACTGAATAGGCAAGAAACACCTAAAAATGCAGGACATATTAGGACGGAGCTTGATTTTTAGACTTTAGTCGAGGTAGGTGAGATTGGTGGATAAGACTGGCTTCGCATGAGAGTGGTACCTGAGGCCATCTGCCACATGCAGGGCGATCCTGTGCTGCAGCTTCCAGTTCAGGCTGCCATTGTCATGGTTAAAGAGAGAGTCCAGAGAGCCTCTGTGAGCGAGCTCCATCACCAGGATCGGAGGAGCGGAGCCGGCGGCCAGCAGGCTCACCAGGCTGGGGTGTCGGAGACGACCCAGGACTGCCAGTTCCTGGAAAAAACAGCAAATGGGTTTCATCTGTGAAAGAAAATGTTTTGGGGTTTTTTTTCTACTTTTATGAAACAGTTTTTATAACACACACACACAAAAAAAAAAACAGTTAATCATCGACTTCTACATATGTCTAAAATCCAACAATAACATCCATTGCTGTGGCAGAACCCTTCCAGCAGTACCTGTCTGAGGAGTCTGTGGATGTAAAGATCAGAAGCATGCTTGTTGAAAACCTTCACGGCAACTTCTTCGGTTTTATAAATTCCTCGATAAACTGTTCCAAAACCTCCATCGCCTTTAAAATATAAGATTTACAAATATTAAATTGTTATAGGACAAAACTATTTCAGGAGACTTATTTCATATATGTATATATATATGTATATATATATATATATATATATATATATAAAAAACAAAAACAAAGAGCTGCACCTAGGCTGTGTTCTTTGGAGAGGTCTACTTCCAATTCCTCCCCATCCAGTGAAATTCCTGCAGGCTGGTCGCTCAGCACCAGGTCTGGAGCGATCTGAGATATCGGAAGCTTGCAGCGCGTATTCTCTGGGTTCACCATCAAGAAATCTAGGATCAACATGTTCTGTTTTTAGTTTGAGTAATCCTGGGACTGTGCAATGGGAGTTTTAGAACTCCTTTTAGGAAGTCAACTCATATTTGTCAACCAAATATCATCAGAAGCGAAAACCACAAAGAAGACAATGTCTTCGGCATGCATGCTGAATTAAAGGGATGTACCTTCATCAAAATGGTTACAAAGGTCTTCTAGCAGAATCTTGCTCCACTCCTGGCCATCTTCAAAACTGTAGAGAGCCCACTTCTTTAGCAAAGCTTCTCCATTGCCATGCATGTCGGTGTTGAGCAGACCAGGAAACCATTCCTCCAGTACGGAGTCAACGTGGTCCACCACTTGGCCCAGCAACACTCGGCCTGGACAAAAGGAAAAAATGGGAAAAACAGGAATTATGTGACTTATCTTTAGAGTCAGGCCAACAAAATAAAAAGTAAGAGGCATCAAATGGAATAAATTTCTGATGCAAATAACCATCTGGAATTACAATTCTTTTATCATGTTTGAGACCATACAGTATCCTTTGCACACCATGGTACCATGGCACACCTTTTTGAGATGAGGGAACGGTTATCCTCACAAAGCTGGAGGGACTCTGCTCCTCTGAAGCAGCCTCCATCAGACAGTACGCGTCAGGGGACCAGTTCAGGTAAATACCTCGCCTCCAGTAAATACGGTTGGGTCGAAGCACCTTTTCTGGAGAGGAAAAAAAGTGAAAGTGACAAGGTTAATAGCGACTGTCTTTCTTTCCCGGGAATCTTAAGCTGTTGTCGCTGATTCCCAACATTTGACATCTGTTAAGTGGGTCTACACTAAAGGAATTCTGAAGGAATTGAAGTGGAGTTTGAGGAACATCAGAACCTGTATTTGTGTCACTGCTGTCGTGAACGGCGTGTGTTAATTGGAATCCGTAGTATGGAATTCACAGTGTTCTTCTGTGCCATTCCCAGGTATGTTGCTATTTTTAATGTTCTTGTGTCCTTTACTTTATTTTAAAAGGTCAACTGACCATTCAGGAAGTAAATGCCGATGTTCACGCAGTGCCCTCAGGAGCTCAGATCAATATTAGATCATTTTTTGCTTTCAGTTTCAAGCATCCAACATTTAGAGGTGAGTAAAGCATCTTTGCAGTATAGCATGAACAGTAGAAACCAGGTTTACCATATGTGATGATCAAATTGTGTGTGCTACAACGTCAAATGTGTATTACAAAGACGGGGGGATCATTATGTTCCAACATTAAGACAAAATGCAGAGAGCAGCACTGATGCTAGCAGCCATTGTTGGATTTACCTCTTCCATAGAGCAAATACGAGGAGACCTCCAACAGGCGACTGATCTGCCTAGACCAGAAGTCCATGGGGAAGTAGGGCATCTCATACAGACGTACAATCATCTCAGAGTTTTCACAGTGAGGTAGTTCTATAACTGGTCTGTGTTTGGACAAACTGTTTAAAACAGAACAAATCAGAGAATACCACAAACTTGGCAGTGCTATATGGCTGTATTTCCAAATGAAGAAATCTTAATGTACCTGCTGGGTACCAGTAGCTGGTCCTCACCAAAGGGAAGGGCAATCTGAAACTTCTCCAAAAGTTTGAAGAACTGGAGCATGTGGCTCTTGGGGAAACATTTGGTCTCCAACAGAAACCTTTCCACAACAGATCGCTGGACCACTCCCTTCGGTTGCTCGAAGAGGCCACAGCTCTTCAAGGTCAGTTTCTGCACACAGGACAGACACGGCATGTGTCCCACAGTTTTCACATTCATTGCTAAGAGACTTTAGATACGACTTAAGCGCAAACTCAAAGATTTTATTGAGTAGGACACAGATTTTCTTCCTGAGGAGAGGAATGACAATGAAAATTTCAATGAAGCTGAAATTTATTTTTCTCATTTTTGAATGAGCTGAGCTCTATGGAAAAGCAATTACATTGCGTTATTTGCATATAAACATTGAATGGTAGAAGATAACTTACCTGAAAATAGACCTATGGTGAAGTAATTCACGTATGAAAATAAATAGAAAAGGCCCGAGGTTTGAACTCTGCCGAACACCAGTTCCACCGGTTGGTATTCGTCTGCTGATTAATTTATAGCAGAACTAATTTTAAATTCAGTGCTTTACCTTTTTTTTTTTTTTTTTAAACAAACTTTGATCATGCTTAGCACACTTACCTTACCATAAATAAATTTTTCTGCTAAATACCATGCTGACACAGTATTTTAATGCCAACACACCTAATGTTTGTGATTAGTGCTAGCGCAACAAGTCTTTAGGGCTAACGCAACAAAATCTGTTATATGTGGACCCGCCACTGCCCAAATCTAACAAGCCGATCTAAATATATCAATCCATCCATCCATCCATTTTCTGACCACCCTTCTCTCTAACGGGGTCGGGAGTTGCCGGTGCCTATCTCTAGCTGCATTCCGGGCGAGAGGCGGGGTACACCCTGGACAGGTCGCCAGTCTGTCGCAGGGCAACACAGAGACAAACAGGACAAACAACCACGCACACACACACTCACACCTAAGGAAAATCTGGAAAGCCCAATCAACCTGACAGTCATGTTTTTGGACTGTGGGAGGAAGCCGGAGAACCCGGAGAGAACCCACGCATGCACAGAAAGACCCCGGGCCGGGAATCGAACCCAGGACCTTCTTGCTGCAAGGGCTACCCACTGCGCCACTGTGCAGATATATGTCAAATATATCAGAATTTTCCATTGCAATGTCAATACAATATCAGTATTTAAATTACAATATCTCTGAGTTCCCTGAATTAACTTTGTATGCCAATATTATATTTGATCTGCTGCATGCAGTTGATACTCACGTTTGATTTAGATTTTATGTCACAAATAAGTGACTGTACTGATTTCAAATAATAATATTGAGTAAAATATTAATTAATCACAATCTATATATAGGTTCTAACACGTAGTACCCTGTTGATAGAGGATGATTTCAGTGTCATAATGTACAAAGAGGAAAAAATTATGCACTTCACATGCTTACCTGAGACAGAATGTTACACAACCACTGTGGATTGATAAAGTAAAGTTCTTGAAGTTGTAGAGCAGGGTCGTCAAAATGTAATAAAATTCCTAAAACAAAAATAAATTACAAACTGTTAGAGTGAAGGCTTGTATTTCATTAAAGCACAAAATATTGCTGTACAAAAATTCATTTTACTTCAACAAGAACAGGGGATTTAAACAGATTTTAGACATTGTCGTTATATGTTGGAAACTAGTGTTGGTGTCAGAAATAAAGTCCAGTTCTTAACTGACCCACTTCACTGAGGAAATGGATGGCGTGGGGGAGTTCGGCTTCCTCCAGTTGCAGCTGGCTCTCCTGGATAAGCTGCAGAAGCTTGTCATACCTGAGGACAGGAAACTCTGGCGGGACTCTGCTCCTCTCTTGGAGAATTCTGCGCTCCAGCTCCACGTAGCAGTCTGGTACCAACTGACCCATAACCTGCTGGCCCTGGATCTGAACAAACAGATGAGGTGTGTGTTAAAGGAGCAGTACTATGTGTTTTCCAGGCATATATTGCAACTTTATAGCAAACCAATTAATTATGTTGCCTTCAGTTGTTATAAAATTATATCTATATATATATTAAATATGACTAAATATATGTCTTCGTCTTAGCCCAGACTTTGTCGGTCTAAGAGGTGAAAACTTGGAAACTGCAGCTAGAGGAGGAGCTTTGTCCTTGAAGGCGGGGCTAAGTCCATCCATGTGGTTTGCACAGCTGAATGGTTGCCATGGGAAATTAAAAGTTTTCAAACATGCATGAAAGAATCAAAGGAACACTCCAGACATGCTTTTGATGAGGGAATAACATTTTAAAAACTATTAAAATTGCTAAATGAGGTGCTGAGGTGGCATAGGGGTAAAGCAAAACCCATGTATTGAAGCCTTAGTCCTCAACCTGAACATCACAGGTTTGACCTGGTGACCTTCACCGCATGTCCTCCCCCTGTGTCATTAACCACTTTCCTGTCTGAGCTCTCAAATAAAGGCCACTAGAGTCAAAACAACTTCAAAACAAAAATGCGCCATACAAATGTGATATCATTTGATTTCATATTACATGATGTACAGCTCAAAAAAGTTGATTTTACAACAATGTAAGTAGTGGGGTGGCTGCTCAGATACCCGATTTCCGGTTTCTTTGCGTTTACCTTGAAGTTGGTGACCTCTCTGATGACCGACCTGCGGAGTTTGGCAATGGAGTCCGAGTCCTCGCAGAGCGAGACCATGTGACAGTCTCTGATGGCCGAGAAGCCCTGATGGTTCAGCAGCTCCTCTCTGATTTTACTCCGACACGACTGGATCTGCAGCTCCTCGCTCACATCGGTGTGGGTTCCAACAAGGATGACTGGAGACAGCGGAGCCACTGCCTGAGAAAAAAACAAACAAAAAAACAACACAAATGGTTGTGTTGGGGAAAATGTGATAAAATGAAATGTATTGTGAGTTTAGTGTGTGGCTCACTTTAATGTTGAAGAGCCAGGGCTTAAGAGCGTCCACCTGACTGGGTCCCTTACTGAGGTCGTAGACGACCAGGTAGAGCGCTCTGGATGTGAGGAAGAGAGGATGAGAGCCAGTGAGCTCCTCTCCACCTGTGGAGCAAACAAGATTATAACTGATGTGATTCTAAACTCCTTCTACCTGTTGTAAAATGGCAAGTTTTTGTCAACTGAAAACATGAATAAACATTTTAATGGGGCTGAAAAAGGTGTAAAAGCCTGCTTGCATAAATGTGCACGCCCTTATGCTAATATATTTTAAAGAACTTTGATTCAGTTTAAGCATTGTGTCTTCTTTGGTAAGAGTCACCTTCCCACATTTTCACTTGGGAATATTGTCCATTCTGTTTTGCAGAGGTGAAATTATTCCACTCTTGACTTTGAGTGAGTTCTCAGGAACCATGTGATGGTAAAAACCTCAAACTCTGTAACCTGAAAGTGGAGATTTGGGGTCAAAACAGACTGGCCTGTGAAACTTTTCATGATTTCATTCACCTTAACAAAACAATCCCACGGACTGATGGCACCGTAGCACCAACAGGTTTTTTTTCTTTCTTTGTTTTAGGCTTTTTGTGCAGCCAAAAAATATTAGCTTGCTTTCATTAGACCACAAGATGTTTTCTCACAAGGTTTTTCCTAAACGACAGGCTTTCTAAGGAAGAAAAGGATTCTGTCTTTGACTCTTCTTCTTAGCCCTCTTCAGAAGAAGAGTCTTCTCTTTTTCTTCTGAAGAAAATAGGTTCTTGTCACAAAGAAAGAGTACAGAAACACCAGAATTTTCTTCAGCATTCCTGTCATATCTTAATGTGATTTTTTTTTGTAACTTCTCTGCAAACTATGCTGTCTGCTGGACAAAGCAAATGAGTAATGTCATAAAAATCCTTCCAGGATAGCTGAACTGTACTTTAAGTCAGGTTAATTTTACGTTTTATGTTATATTCCCAGGAAAATGAAGTCTTTCACACGATTTTGATCCATTTCCAAAAACATGAGTAAGCACACTTAATGGATTCAGGTTACTGCACCTTTATATGTCTTTCCCCCATCCAAATTGTTAGACAAGCAGCACTTCCTCCATTTTTTGCCCATACACATTTCTTGTTTGCGATGTGAGCCAACCTGAGAAGTCCCAGACGTTCAACAACATTTTCTTGTCCCGTTCCTTGACGGTCCAGTCGAAAACGTCCACAGCGCTCTGCTTTGAGTTTGGCTGGGACCGTTTCACCTTCATCAGCTGCCTGATGAGGGTGGTCTTCCCGCAGCCGGTGGTCCCCACCACGATGAGCTTCACTCGGTGGTACGGCACTGCTTTCTTCAAGCGCTGCTGCAGGAACCTGGGAAGTGGGAAACTACTTGATTTTTTCAGAAAACACAAGGTGCATTTATCTTTGTACACTTCAAATAAGACAAAACTAACTTACTTTTCAGCATAACGGCTTGTTTCAAAGAGGTAATATTATGTGAAATCAACATTTTTCGGCATTACATTATGTTATAAAGTTAGTCCCTCATCAGAAACAAACATGGAGTTCGCCCTGCCTCCTTGGAGCTGCAGTTTCCAAGCTTCTGCCTCACAGAGCTGCCCTCTCCCATGACTCTCCCACTCAGCTTCTTCAGACTAGCCACCAGCAATTAGCAAACACCTGATAGAACTCCACATCTGCTTATTATACAAATTTCTTCTCTGTGTTATGCTGGTAAAAACATTGTGAAAGTGTTAATAGAGGAGCCATGTTGTGGTGACTTCCTAAAAGCAGAGCTTCAGAAAAAGCAAGTGTACTCAGATATTTGCACTAAAAACTAGATCAAAAACTCTTTGTAAGATTTTGTGCTTTTGCAGTATATGTCAGCGGTGCCCAAAGTGGGTCATCGAGGGCCGGCATCATCCTCCATTTTTTAGTTCTCTCCCTGGTGGTAGTAACAACCTCCTCAGCCTGTCAATGTTCTTCTTAGGCCATAAATTAGGCCATTGATCCAGGTGTGCTAAACCAGGGAGAGAACTAAAACATGCAGGATGCTGGCCATCGAGGACCAACTTTGGACATAACTGGTGTAAGTGAAGTTTATATTTAGAAATAAGAACGCTGCTGACCTGACTATGTCTTTGGTCTTGTTGCCAATAAGTTTCAGATCCAGGTCCAGTTGAAGGCCGTCCAGAGGCAGGTCCCACAGTCTGCCCAGCTTTCCCATTTCATCCGGGAACGACCTCAGTCTGGCGTTCCGACTCACATCCAGAGAGTTCAGGCCTTCCAACAAGCCGATCTGCGGCGGGATCTGCAAGGGAACAACACAAAGTGTTTAAACGATGTTCTCCTGTTCTGGAATCTGCCACAAACATTCTTCATTTCTGCAGCTTCACCTCTTTAAGCTTGTTGTCACTCAGATGGAGCTTCTCCAGTCTGGCCCATTTGTAGATCGGTCCACTCAGATCCAAACCTTTGATGCCGTTCTGGCTAAACATCAGCTCCCGGATGTTGCGGGACACCCAGCACCCCGGACCAGGTAGAACGTTGATGCAGTTGGTCCTCATGTCCACTGAACGTAAGCTGGACAGAGAGAAAGAGAAGAGTACTGCAGAATCTGCTCATCTGACTATTAGACATGAAAAGATGTTTCATTTTCCAGGGCGTACTTTGGTAGATTCAGTATGGCCTCGGGAATGTGAGTGAACTTGTTGTTGGCCAGTTTCAACGTCGTGACCTTGGCTGGCAGCTGGGAAAGGGAACCTGGACAGGCATAGGTAACATCTTCTGATTTATTTATATCAAATAATATGAATGTAAAGTGAATGCAACTGAATCACCAAGGGATTTAACCCAGACCCACAAAAAATATCTTCACTTGTCAGAAAATGTCTTGAACAAAGTTCAACATCTGTGTCGAAGCTGTGATTATCGACTTAAAAAGATTCAAGTAGTTAGACGTTTACAGTCATGCTCTTATTTTGAAATGAGTGAAGGCTTTTAACGCAGCAATTCCGTTTCCTCTCCTCTCTATTTTTCCAAATCACTACTTCAAACAAGAAACATACAAGGGCAAAAACACAGACATTAGAAAACAATATTTAAAGAAATAAACAGAACATGCAAATTATGATGTTAAAATTAAACTGCTGCTCAAGGCATATAAAATTTGAATTGAAGTTAGCATTTTAGTATTAGCTTCTACTAAATACCTTGTTGGTATATTGCTGTAGAGTTAGCCCAACTAATGTTTACAACTAGTGCTTTGGGGTTAGCGCAATTAACTTTTTATCTTAATGTCAAACATTTAGTTCCTCACTTTAATGGTGGGCCGACTTGAAAAGGTTTCCTGTAGAAATACAACTTCAACTCAATTTCTACAGAAATACAGATTTCTACAGATCACATTCCTGCTTAAATATCTAACTGAATGAAACATACTGATGACATAACTAAGCATCTGCAAAGGTCTTCACCATACTCCTGATTGTTGATTACACCTTCCACCTTCACATAATTTCTGCTTGAATCAGTTCAGTGTCTGTCCACATTATCAAAAAGTACCAGTCATTCTTGACGGTGCAAAAAAATATCCATCTCACATTAGTACTTACATATTTTGTTGTTTGAAGCATTCAAAGTTTCCAGTTTAGGGCAGGTGGTCAGAAAGTCAGGAGAAATATTCTCCACATTATTCTTGCTCACATCCAGCAGCTTGACTTCCGGTAGATAGAGAGCGGAGCACAGCTCAGTTAGACCGTTGCTGGAAAAGAAAAGAAAAGAAAAACATGTTTCCAGGCAGCAATTTTTTATATAATCACCTTAATAAAATATAATAGCCAAAAGCGTGTGTGTGTGTGTTTTCTGTCCACAATAGCTATGCTTAAGTTAAGTTTTGCTAAAAGTCCAAAAGGAAATGTTTAATGAAATGTCACCATCATCAACTTTATTTGTAGTGCATTTTAACGCCGCTACAGCTGAAACAAAGTGCTGAACAAGAGTCACAAGTAAGATAAAATAAATCAGAAAAACAAGTTGACTAAATTAATTGAAAACTGTGTTAAAACGTAAAAACAAGAGAGTTAAAAAGATACAATCAATACCAAATATGGAAAACATTAAAGGACAAAACACTTTTGTCCTTCTGAATTTAAAATTTAAAACTCCATAAAGTCATAGTAAAAAGAAATCTGACTCCACCTTACGAAACGTTTGAAATATAATAAGTATTTTGGTATTGAACTCTAAAAAATGGCCGGTTTCCCAGACAGCTTACCCATCCATAAACAGCTCCTCCAGCTTTCCCATGGTCCGGCCCAGCTCATAGGGGAATGTGGTGATTTTATTGACTGACAGATTGAGCTGCTTCAGTGAGGGGCAGGTGACAGCCGGGTCGAAGGTCAGCACGGGGCCGATGCAGTTACGGGAGACGTTGAGCGTGCTCAGTGAAGGAAGAGCCAGCAGGTCGTCTGGCAACGACCGAAGCTGGTTACCCTGCAGGTCCAGACGGGTCAGACTCTTCAAACTCTGCGCCAAAACAAAAACCAAAATGAGAAACGAGTGCCAAGAGTCAAATTCTCCTCTGTTATATGACCGAATTATAATATTTGGCTGAAATGGATTACCTGGCAGATGGCAGAGGGGAACTCCAGCAGAACGTTGCTGCTCAGGTCCAGGCGCTGGACGTGCCACAGCTGCTGCTGGACAACAGCGTCGTCAAGGAAACAGGACAGGGAGTCCAACTCGTTCCCTGACAGGTCCAGCAGGCGGATCCTCTCCTTTTCTTTGAAAAGAGCAGCGGAGGTCTCACCAGAGCCCAGCACTGAGGGCGACGAACCAGAACACAATTACACTATGGTTGAAACCATTAATTAATCAATTGTTGAGAAAATTGTCAACTAATTTAGTAATGGATTAATTGTTAACTCAAAAAAATGCATCAATTGCAAGAAAAAAAAATATTCAGAGCAGTAATCAAGTATTTATTCCAATATACATACTTTTTGGAGCTCAAATTCAGTAAAGGTATGCTTTGTTATTGCATTTTTTGCAATAAAATATTTATTTTCTTCTTTAAAAAGTTGTTGAATTATTTACTTAGTATTGCATAAAACTACTCAAATGGTTAACTGAAAAACCTGCAGAGTGCCAATTTCTGTACCCAATTAATCGATTAATCATCAAAATAATTGATAGAATAATCTAATTTCTAAAATAATCACTATTTGCAGCTCTAAATTACACAACAACATTTGCTACGATTGCAGATCATTTTTCTGCTGTTTTTTTACGCTCAATTGTTTTGTCTGGTCAAATGAAACAACCAGACAAAACAAATGACATGGATAAAAAAAAGATACAGAAAAGATATTTTTTCTTTTTTTCCTTTGGACAGACTTACCCGGCTTAGAGTTTCTCCGTGTGTATCTTCTATTAATCGATTCATTATTTTCATTTTCAGGTTGAGGGCTCTGCATATGTGTCAAACAGACGGAAAAGAAGACCCTCAATCCGATGCTGCACAAAGTCAAGCAAGCAAGGAAACTGAACTGTAACGAGTGTGAAAGAATAAACGTCAACTCCCAGGGCCGACCTCTGCACTGGAGTGCCTGTGACGCCCCTGCTTCCTTTTGAAGGAGTCTCCCCTCAGCTCCTCAACGGAGTTGTTTTTTGACTTTGGAGACAGAATCCCAGACACTGAATCACTTCCTAAACCAAGTCAAGAACAAAAGAAAGAAGGAATTGAGCAAAATCAACACAAACAGTTTCTATTCATATCCAACAGTGAAATGAACAAGTATACAGGATTACTTTGTTTCTCATCTTTGATGCGCTAAGGCGTTTCAGATGATCAAACAAATAATATTAGACAAACCGAAGTAAATAGAAAAAGCCCGTCTCCCTATTTATATCTTCAACATTTACTATATTAAACATATATATATACACACACACAGACATATACCCTCAAATATGTCTGTTTAAAACAATTTTGCAATAAAGACTTGGCCAATATTTCTTCATAGCAGTATAAAAGACTCACTTCCAACAATGGCACAACCAGTTATATTTAGGGGCAAAGACTTTTCAGAAATTGTCAGTTTGGTTTGGATAGGTTTTTGTTTTCTTCTTAAGAAATTATGAACGTAATTTAAAAACAGATTTTGTATTTACTCAAGTTATCTTTATGTGATGCAGAGAAACAAATAAGCAGATGCAAAAGGAATTTACCATCACTCTCTATTTCGTCATTCATAAACAAGCTGTCATCCATCGACACAGCACTGAAGCTGGAGTCATCGCTCTCGTCTGAGATGTAGCCGGAAGTCAGACACTGGTCTGACATGGGTCTGGAAAAACCACCGACGCTCTTGGACCTCTGCAGGGACTGAATGTACCTGGCCAAAGTCACACCTTTACCTTTAAGAGTGACAACAGAACAATCAGATAGAAGCTGTGCTGCTGATTTCAACAATATAATCATTTTTCGAAAGCTGTGAGATAACAGGAAGCACTACTGAGACAGAATCTGTGAATGCTTCTCACTGCTATAGCGCAGACTATATGCCCTGCCCCGTTCAGCCAGCAGGGGGCTCAGCCAAGCGGCGTCCAATCTGCCGAGACGGAAGCCTCCCAGACAGAGGGCGCTGTTGTTGAAGTCCAGACCGAGCCGGCTGAGCAGCAGGATGACGATGGGCCCGTCAGCCCTCTTCACGCTCACGGCCAGAGCTCTGCGGAGTTGCTGCTCCGGAGCGCCTCTGCTCAGCAGGAGCTCCACCAGCTCCAGAGGACCTCCTTTCTCACACACCTCAAAAATTCATAAAACAGCATCATCACCGCATATCACATCTACCAAAACCTACAGCAAAACGGTTTTAAACTAACATTTTCAGCGGCTAACCTGTTGGATGAGAGACTCCGTTTTTGCCTTCCTGTTGATGTCGGCGCCCAGCTCAATGAGGCACTCTGCCATCAGCGTGTTGCCATCCATGCAAGCTTTTTCAAGCATACTGTAGTGTAACTCCGAGTCGCTCCACATCTTGAACAAAGCCAGACACACAGCTTTCCGCAGCTAATGGAAGAAAAGATAAAAGACAGTCATGGTTAGAAGAAGGAACTTCAGTTACACAGGGTTTTATGGCTTTGCTCAAAAGATGCCCAGCCGTTGTTTATTGGAGGGTTTACTCTACGACAGCACGTCATAATACAACACCAACTGCCTATGGGAATAAACTTACTGGGCTGACGCTCTGATCCCACTCCTGGATAAGGTGCTGGAAGATCTGCCTGTCGAAGTCTTCTCTCTGCAGTTGAGCTGCTGCCCCTGAGCAGGCGTCCAACATCCTCAGGGCCACCTGAAAACACTGGGAGATCCACATTTAAAACACTGAGGGTGTTTTCACACGAGATAGACTAGTCCGGTAGACTAAAATAATGACATTTGTTACATTTTCAGCTGGTGTAGTTTGCTTCCACAATGCACTGTGTCAAACAAGCCAAACCGTTTGAGCAACGTGTTCCCCCTCCTCGCCAGGGATGGCCCTGCACCCTGAACCACTGAACCACATGACACAAAAACCTCTGAAGACAGTGAGCGCAACTTCCGTCTTCACGAAATGTCAACAAAAATGGAGTGGTGTCAGATTTTAGTGGTTGTAGGATTTCTCTTTGGAAAGAGATCATGAGCCATTTTTCCAGCTAGACTTGTGCGTTTGTTTTGGTTGTATTCATCCATGTCATGTAATCAGCAATAACATCCATATGTTATCCATGGGCTAGGATAAGTCACCTCATCCTAGCCCAAAAACTTTTTATCAAAGGACTTTTTTTTCCCCCCTCATTTGCCATGCTCCCATGAAGCAAACTTAATTTCATAATTCCAATTTGCCCAATTATATGGTCAATGGAAACGCTGCTACTGAAAATGGGCAAAAACTACAAGCTAGCTCTAAAACAAATAGATGAAACCAACAATCTGGAAAGTAGCTTCAACACATTGTTGACAAGAAATATTGCAATAATTTTTCACCTTTTAGGTCTGAAGAGAACCATAAGGAATGTGACAGTAGAGTGTGATTCTTTCCTGCATGAACCCTAATTCCTTAAGACCCATTGTGCATTTTATTTGAGCGTTTCAATCACCAGACAGCTAATTAACATGATGTCTATTGATCTAAATGGCTCACCTTCAGCACAATCTCAGAATCTACTTTGTACTGACTTAGGGAGGCGACCACAACGGAGGCCAGGACTGGTACAATCATCCTGGAGAGCTTCTTCTTCGTCACGAGGTAGTTAAGCAGGGTCAGACCCCAATAGTGTATCTCTAGGAGGAATTGGAAACATCAGATTTAATCTTTTAACAGCTTCCTTTAGTTCATCATCTCCTAGTTGGAAGGCTTCATAAACAGAATTAACGAGGAGCATAGAGACTAGTTGTTGACCAGACACTGGCTTTAACTAGCATGTAGCATGCTGAAGAGCCTAATGGTTGACAATGCAAATAAGCAACACTTCTGTTTAAACACAGCTTAAAACGTTACTCTTATTCCTACTTTCCGGTGCTAAGATTTGATTAGCCAGAACTATTTTCTGGCTATGTGTGAACTGAAAAAAAATAATGACTATTACTTATAGTTACTAGAGAGAAGTGTTAATTAGCGAATACAAGACCAAAATCTAGAAATCTATTTGCAAAAAAAAATACATAAACCAGAGTAAATCCAATTGTGTATCAAAACTTTCACAGACTTATATATGACTATAGAATTAGTACAATTTATCTTCATTTCAAATCAAAATCAAATCAAATTTTATTTGTATAGCACATTTCAGCAGTAACGTATTTCAAAGTGCTTTACATCATGACAAACACAAAAACACAAAGTCATGCAACGTAGAATCAGCCATCAAAACATGACATTAAGTCAAATGCCATCGTTAAATTCGTAATTTATTATGTTTTGAAAACAACTCTGAACAGGTGGGCTATTAGTCGAGATTTAAAGGCACTCATCGTTTCAGCTGTTTTCCAGTTTTCTGGCAATTTGTTCCAAATTTGTGGAGCACAGAAGCTGAATGCTGCTTCTCCTCGTTTGGTTCCGGTTCTGGGGTTGCAGAGTAGAACCAGAACCAGAAGACCTGAAGGGTCTGGAAGATTGATACAACTATAACATATCTTTAATGTAATGTGGGGCTGAGCTGTTCAGTGATTTGTAAACTAACAACAGTATTTTAAGCTGAGCTGCAGGGAGCCAGTGTAGGGACTTTAAAACTGGTGTTATGTGCTCTATCCTTCTGGTTTTAGTGAGAACGAAACCATGACAAAAGTTTGTTTTAGTTCATTCTGACTCATTTCTGTCAAAGGCAATGATATACCTCGATCCTCTGGGAACGCATGTAGTGTATGAAGCACGGTGTCTATCGCCCCCTGCTGGCACAACAGATCCACTGCACCTGAGCAATCAGCCAGGGATGATAGCACCTTCAGGCCGCACTGCTGTATGGCAGGTCTCCTGATAAACTACACACACACATACACACACAAAGAAATCAATGTTTTACTCCAAGTACCAAGTAAATGCTTGATTTAAAAGAATATTGAGAGAGAATTATCCTGCACACCCTGTTGAGGGCTTCCAGGTAGAGTGTGTGAGCCCCTTCCACCACACACTGGTTCTTCAGGACTCTCAGCGACACATCGGCCATGTCGGGATCCATGATGGAGGAACCATTCTCCCTTAAACTCCTGTCTGGAAATTCCCACACAGTGAGGAAACAAGTTCAGACAAAATAAAGGCAAGAAAACATACAAAGTCAGAGGGAGAAAAAAAAAAAACCTCACAGTGCTCAATGACTAATCTAATTAAAACAGCACTGTGGACGGCTTTCTTAAGCAGAGGCAGAGAAAAACAAAGCCGCAGTACTGAATCAGCTTTGCATTCCTCCTCCAAACAGAGAACATGCTGTAAAAACATGTTTCATTGAAACATGTACAGAGACTTCTTTTGTCTTGTTTGCAGAAAAATTAAAGCATAAAGCAGTTTTCAAAAGCGCGACATTTCACACATTAATTATATGCTCTTAAGACTGAGTGACCTGATCCTGGTCCATGTTTAGAGTTTATGCCGTGTCTTAAGGCCATTTTCATGAAATACAACTATCAGAAT
The DNA here is from genome assembly GCA_010277015.1 of Poeciliopsis turrubarensis. NCBI lineage: Eukaryota > Metazoa > Chordata > Actinopteri > Cyprinodontiformes > Poeciliidae > Poeciliopsis > Poeciliopsis turrubarensis. The sequence continues at coordinate 2,152,926 of VMRN01000058.1, forward strand.
TGCAGGTAAGACATGCAAAATTGTAGAAATCAAAAAAACAAAATGTACTCTGCTCCATAAAAAAGTGCGTCTTACAATCTATCCTCCCACACATGGACAAAAAAAATAAATAATTGCCATTTACATGGAATGTGTGGCGGTCATTTCAATAGCTGTATTTGCTCTTCTTTATCTTTATCATATCTTTATGAAACAATTTTAGTCGTTTCATTGCTTTGTTTTATGTTACAACAGCAATACAATTGTGTTGGGACAGACAACATTTCCTGTTAAATTAGTTGTTGGTGCAATTTTACTGTCATGTTTTAGTACAGCTGTCTCATTTAAGTTCTTTGAGAGAATGAACTTGCATTATAACCTTATTATCAAGATATTACTTGAAAATTGGTCTCAAAACAACATTATCGTTTATCGCAATCATTTTTGGAACAATTTATCATCCAGAAAAATTTGTTATCATGACAGGCCTATTCTGATTTTCCTGAAATTTGACCACACTGTGATATTTTCTGCATTTTTGTAATGAGTTTGTACATTTCGCTGTGGTTGTCCCACCAACAGCAATGAATTCCCCTTAGGCAACAATAAAGTATTTCTTATCTTATCGGATAATCTATAAAGTAGCACGTGAGCTGTGAATAAGCCTGCCAGCAGCTTACCTGGGCAAAGGAAGATCAGACTGGCTTCCAGTGCTGCCAGCTGGACCTCTGATTGGAAGTTGTGGATCTTCATGGTGGTGAAGATCTGACTCATGGCCATGTTCAGCTCATCCAGGCTGACGGTCCTAGAAACACAAGGACCGTTTCTACTAACAAACCAACCAGAACTCATGGGAACTCGACACTCAGCCCTCTGTGAATGCCAATGCAATTAAACTGCATAGATAAAACGTATTGAAAAATATAAAGAGAAAATGTTCACTTATTTAGTTCTATTCAGAAATATTTTATTTCGCAGCTACTTTGAGAAACACTGGTGAATGATTGCTTTGTCTTCGTTGGGATTGTTTCTTTTACCACTGAGGATGTTTGTATTTGCAAATCTTCTACGAAACTTTTACATTATTTTGATAAGACGAGTGCTGACCTGGCCGTTTTATGTTTTAATTGTTAAGACTATTTTTGTTCTGAAACTAAAATGTTGTACCTCACATTGCTTTTTAGTGGCAATCTGTTCTTTGGTTGTCAATTTAATAAACATACATTTCGTGTACTGATGTTTTTTTTTTTCTTAGCAAAGAAATGAGCTCTATTCCTTTATTTTAAATAACAGCTGATTCATTTAGGAAAGGGAGACAGACACGAACTCATGATCTTGTAAAATGTTTCGCAACGTTTCAGTCACAAACTTTCACAAAGAAACAGTCCAAAGGTAAAATCACTTCCTGTTTAAGAGTGTTCAAAATGTCTGACCAATCACATCCAATCATCAAAACATACAACATTATAGATGCCAATTTAAAATCAAATCCCATTATCTTATAATTGTATAATTTCAAATCAACATTGGACTTTGACCAAACTTTCCTATACATAAGGAATATTATAATAAAGGATATCATCTTAGAAACAATCTTTCAAAAATAAATGAACACTGAAAACAATTTAAAATATTACTTTTTATTTATTATTATTTTTTTAGAAAGCACCGATTTCAAATTCTGACCCTGAACTCTTCCACATAAGAATGATGACTTTACTCAAACATTGTAAGGCTTTTTTTTAAAATGCATTTCCCTTTAAACTTTGGCTTTTGGTAATATTTCTTAAAAACTGAATATTTTTTGGGCCAAACCTTCCGTGGAAAAGCAGCTTTAACAACTTGCAGGCGCTGATGGAAACTTCTGCTGAGCTTGCATGTCTCTTCATCATCTCTACCAGATTGACATGGAGGCCACCAGACAGCAGCAAGAAGCTCATTTTACCTGCAAGCAAAGCAGACACTTTCGTCAAAGAATGAAGATAAAACCCAAATGAGGCAGTTGTGGTGAGCTGAGCCAAAAAGCAAAGCTCTGAATTTACTGGTCTGTCTACATTCTGGACTTCCCCTGTGGAAGTGGCCTCAAACTGCACTCCTCGAGAGCCAGAGTCCTAAAACATTGAGGTTTGTCCTTTGTCTTACACATTTGAATTAAATGATGAAACTGCCTAGCTAGCATGAAGTCAAGCACTGCAGAGCTCTGCTCATGAGCTAATATCGGAGCCATGTTTGCTGAAGCAGAGACATCTAGTAGTTGAAGGAACCTGGGCCTTGTGGAGTCTAGTTTGAGACCATTGCCCTATGAGCATTAAATATGAACTATAACCAAAAAAAATGAGCTGGCACGCGAAAATGCTCTGAGGTCGTCACAGAATCTATCACTAGTCTCCAGATTAGCTCAAGGCCAGTGGAGAGGAGTTTAATGTCCTTAATCTGACCTTCTCAACATTTTACCAAAACAAACCAACCCTCTACTCTCTGACCATCTCCTCTCTTGTTAACATGGACTAAGCAACACTTTGCCATATCTTCATGGTTTGACTCATTGACTTAATGCCTCTGTAGTTAGTCACCCTTGGTTTTTCTTGTTTTTTTTTTAAATAATAACTAAAACCTGATATTTCATCCCAATAATATATAATGAATATGACTGTCAAAGTGACTGTAAGTATGCAACAATCAGATGCATACCTCAGCACATACAGAGTAAATATGTGTTTCTGAAGACTCACTGTTGTTGGTAATGAGCGTGGCGATGGCGCTGGTAGCAGCAATGAACACACTGGGAGAGGAGGAGTGAAGCAGCATGGCAGCCATTAACTGTCTGTGAACAGGAGTCCTGAAAAACAGTCATCCAGCTTCCATGAAACGGTGTTTAACTCATTCGGAAGGCTTTTTTTCCCCTTTAAACTTCTACATGCCTGTCATCCTGCTCCTCTTCTGAAGGGTTAACTTGGGCTCCATGCAGTAGCAGATTGTGAATGGCCCAGCTCGCAGCTTCCTGAGATGAGAAAAAGCGAGTTAGATGGTGACTTTAAGAGTTTCTACAGCGCTAGCGGTTCGGGGCTGCAGGACCGACCTGAACAGCCGGATCGGCTGCATGAAGGTCCAGCGCTGTACAGCAGTCCTCCATCCAGTCCAGGCCCAGGTCCTCCACCTCCTCCATGGCCCTCTCCTTTTCCTTCTCTCCTTCCTCCGCCACCGCTTTGCTCTGCACGATGGTTGCAGCTGCAATGTGGCAAGTGGATAACATAATGAATTATGGAGAAGAAATCTCATCTTGTTTAAATGTACGCAACGCCAGCTCTGTTTCCATTACAAATGTGTTGCTATTAAATAAATTTATTTCCAAAATATCAAACTGTGCAATCTATCGCCAATGGAAACTCAACTATTTTCAGTAACATTTTGTTACTACTGTACTTTGTGCCGACCAACTTCCAGGACGTTATTGACTCAAGTCTAATTTGTGAAGGTGTGTGCTCACTAAGTTCAGCCAGGCAGGACAGAGCTGCAGCTTGCAGGACAGGGTTGTTGGGGAAACTCTGACAGGCTCTCAGAGCAACTCTCTGGACACCGTTCCGTACCAGGATGTCGTAGAAGCTCTCTGCAGGAAGATGAAAGAAAAAAAAAAAAAAACATCTGAGTTAGACAGAAGCTTCTTTTGATGTTATCAGCTTTAAAAAGCACATTAGCTTATCAAAGTGGATCAAATTCAAGCAGTAGTGCATTGATTTCACAAGCAATGTTATCTTCATCTGTCAATACGTGAGCAGATACTGCAGTTATTTATTGACAAGGAATCTCAATGAGTTTTACTCTGGTTTCCTTTTAATCAGATAGTAGTTAACTGAGAGAAGCACAAGTTCTCTAATAAGACAGGAAAATAATATATTTCACATAGGAGAAGCCACATCATGAAACATATTGCATAAAAATAAGTATTAGTGCTTTTCCTCACAGACTAAATATTTCCCCTTTTAGGTCAGTTGGGATTGCCAAAATTGTTTCTATTTACTAAACTAAAAATAATGATTTTTAAAAGGTATTTATACCATTTCCTCATTATTTTGTGTTGTAGCCTTTGAACTATATGACTTTGTCAAACATTTTTGATGTCCACCCACAAATTGACAAATTTTTCTTTGTGTGTGAATTCTTACCCTAGAAAAATAATATAAAAACACAAAATTGTTTGCATCAGCCACAATTTGATGCCTAGTGCCATCAAATTGTGAAGGCATCAGCCGCACTTCATGTACTGGAAGTGCGGCTTTCAGTACATGAAGCCGCACTTTGAACGTCACTGGATTAAAGGCACAGTAATCTTAGTGTATGTAAACTTCTGAATTCGAATTAGAAAAACAATTCTACACCGAGTACAAATCATTTTAGTGATCTGAACTGGAGATGTTTATTTGATTTTATCTTAGTTCAAGTGTGAGTTATCTTATTGAAACTCATAAAAATGTTTACATTGTTTTGGATAGATGCACAGCACTTACAAACAAATATGAAATTATATTAGACTATTGCTGAGGAGGAGGAGACTGATGAGAACACAAGGACAAACATTATGTCTTGCTCTGCCTCCAGAGTCGGAGCTCTGACCTGATGTGAACCTCCTGAATAACAGGCAGGCCGTCTCCTGCAGCTCAGCCACGTCAGGGAAGGCGTCCATGGCTGCGATGATGACGGTGTAACACCGAGTGCCTCCCGACATCAACACCTCCACGTTACTGCCTGCAGGAGAAACACATGTCGACCTCATCACGCGCTTTTGGTCATGCAAGGTAGAGCTGACATGCAGAAGAGAGCATTTCTTCACAAACTAATGAGGTATGGACAAAGACAGTAAAAACAAAAATGGAAGTGTAATAATTTCACCATAATTTTTCATATTAAAAGGAAAAATATCTCCACTTTAGAGATGCATCAATCCAATATTAATATCTGTATTAGTCCTGATATTTAAAAACATGCTAGATCTGGTTTTGTGAAAATGTGCCTGATCTATAAAGACAGATCTATTCAGTCTAATTCCTTGTTTTGTGCTCATGTCATGCTTTATTTGTTTTACATTACGTTTACACTTTCTGCACTTTATGAACAATTTGAAAGAAGGTTTGTTGTCGTGTATGTTTCCATGTTTGACACAGGTAGTCGACTCATTGTTTTTGTCAGTTCCAGTTTCTTTATCATATATTTTACCTCGGCTGTTACACAATTACACTGACTGAACTAATTAAAAGTTGTTTTGACCAGGCTTGTGAAGCTATTGGTGTATTTCAGTGCAGAGTCAAATACATTTTAATTCAGTACATTTATGTCTGTGTTTTAAAAAAACATTGTAAGTCAATTCAGCCGTTTTTCTGTATCGCATCAGTATCGGCCGATACGAGGCTTCAGATATTGGAAGTGAAAAAAATTGATTGTACATTGTTTAAGTGTGATTTAGACCAAAGCAAAACATAAAAAATCTGTAAATAATTCTACACCCTCTCTCTTTGGGTACTTCATACATATAAACTTTGTTTAGTCTACAACTTTAAGCAGCACATTACAACCTGTCAGAATTTGGACATATTTGTGATTTTCACAAATTCAATTGATGTATAAAGATAAGAAGAAAACCTTTTTGAAAAGGCCTTAAACCACTTAGCTGGAAAATAAATGCCAAACAGTTTTTGCAAGACTCACTCCTGTTTGTTTTGTTTTGCCAAATAGATCTGTTTGCTGCAAAGGGGCAGAATAACATCATTCATGTTACCATGCAGCCTGATTTACATCTGGACAGCCAAACAAGCTTTACAGGTTTACAGTGAAAATGTGGTCACAGCTTCTGAAAGGCCTTTTAGATATAAAAAGCTCTTTATTTTAAGATCAGTGTAACCCATGTTTCAGCTTTCTATTGTTAGATTCAGAGAACATCTCAGAGTCAGTCATTTTCCGTATCTTTAGGGGATGTATTAGTGGCGTACCTGTGCGAGCTAAGGGCAGTAACACCTTCATGGCCTGAGTGAGAAGCTTGGGGCTGCCAGAGAACCTCTGCAGAGCTGAAAGAACCACAACATGGTCCTGGTTTTCCACAAACTCGCCCAGATGGTCGTCACTTACTACAAAGAGAAAAAAAAAAGGACACAAAGAAGTTGTGATTACTAATACAAAGCTAAGTGACATCAGCCCTCTACTACCAACTTTTCAAAAACTGCTTTCTACTGGTATCCATTGTGCAATACAGCCAAACATTTCCACATTGAACATAGTTACAGAAATATTATTATTGGTTTTTCTTTGATATATGTAACTGAGCCACCAGATTTTTTTTTTGTAATAAGTACAAGTTTTTACCCATCTAACATCATAACACAAGAAAAGGTTGTCAGCCCACCTCTATCCAGCAGCAGCTGCAGAGCCATACAACCTTGGAGTTGAACTTCCTCAATGGTGGGAAATGCTTTCATCGCATGCACAACCAGGCTAAACACGTCCTCTTCTTCATCCAGCACCAGCAGAGGAATTGGATCTGTCCAAAATTATAGGCAAACACATGTAACAGAGAGAAATTAGAGAAACAAAACAAGAGGATTACAAAAGTTATTTAGAAATCAGCTTTTGGTGTGCATGTTACAGAATCCTGGCAAAGAGAATAACATAAGGTGGTGTTCCACAAAGTTCAGTATTGGAAGCTAACAATTTTTTCATTGATTTAAATGCTGATTGTTTTATAATTGGTATATTAATAGCCAAGGCAGCTGCAAGTCATTTGAGTTCCTTAAGCCTCAAAGGCTATGTGAGGGTTTTGTCACTTTTGTACTTTTACACATCAACATTTTCAATCTAAATTAACAAAAACAAAGGTTCATGAATAAATAAACCATAGGGATCCTATGAACATACGCTGCTCTAACAACAGAATATATGACAGTTTGGCACAGGAGGGAGAAATCCCACATTTCAGGTGTGTAACACACTTTCATTTTCAGAAAGGACATCATTCTTGTACAGCAAAAAGCTGTTCTTAGAAGTCAGAGGTATTTAAAACTCGACATCCTCCAAAAAGGGGAAACTTACCTTGCCAGCAATCCATTTTTGGCAGATGGATTTACTGATCATCATTAAAATTAACAAAAACTTCAGCTGGAATTGAACAGTTATGTCACATCATAGCATAAAGCTTTTTTAGGGCTTTTGACAGAAACACTATATTGCCAAAAGTCGGCCCTCAAAATCATATGAATGTAATGTTGAATTCATAATCCTTATGAATTCAGGTTTATTAAGATTTATTATGATGCTGGCTTCAGCACTTTCAGCTCAAGTGGGAAGGGTTTCCACTTGAGCTGGTTAAGGATGATAATGGAAATTCTTTTTAGCCACTTATAGCCTTTCCAAGCTGTTCTATCAGCTCAAGCTCAGGAATAAACACACTTATCCATGTCTTTATTGGCCTTACTTTGTGCACATTCATGTTGGAGCAGGAAGGGGCCATCCCCAGAATGTTTCCTTGATGTTGAAAGAAAGAACTTTAACATGCAAAAAATGTTTTTTCACATGTTAAAGCTTCTTTTACTTGAACTACAAAACCAAGTCCAACTCCTGAAAATCCCCACAACCAGTGGAGAGCACACGTTCGCTAATCTGCTAATGGTGGAGCAAATTTTTCATTTTGCGCTTTAGTGCATCATGGAAGCGATTGAAATATTTAATCTTAATAATTTAAGACTAGTGGGTTTTTTGGTTATGTAGTGTATGTATGCAGGAGTTCTTTCCAGCACACAGACATAATGTACCTGATGTGAGCAGAAGCGCCAGAGCTCTGAGTCCAACAATAGTTACTTGATGATCTGCAATAAACTGAGATAAGACCTTCAGGATCTGCCTGGAAACAAAACCAGAACGAGAAATTGTGTTAATAGAGCCGCATGAAGTTGGTAAAAGCATGTAATAGCAAAATTATTGGTAAAATTAGTCTAATGTCAGTATCTGCTGTGACAAATACACATTGTTCTTAATTCTCCCTTTTGTCAGCTGTTCTTTCAACACTCCCTTAGCATCTTGGGTACTGTAGTCCGAGCAAGACCAACACCGATTCTTACTGGCAAAATGGGAAAGACGAGAGAGCATACCGATCAAGCAAGGCAGTAAGTTAAGAAATGGCTACTTGCATAAATGTAGTCATTTCTACTTTTGAAGCAATAAAGTAAACGTTTAAAACAATTGGGACATTCAGGAACAAGGCTGAACAGGACGATGATCTTATTTAGATTTGATGCAAAGCAAGGCCCATTATAAGAGACATAAAAATGTCTAAAAGGCACGTCGTTATCACGAGTTCAAATAATTGTGGAAGGTGTGCTGTGAAAGGAAAATCCCCAACGGCAGATTGCATGTTTGATCGTGTTGTTAAATTAAGCTTGGGTGACCTGAAAACTGACAAAATTTGCATCGTGTGAACTAATTGTAAAACTCATAGATGGGTATTCAAAACACATAAACAAAAAAGAGGAAACCAGGCCAATGGGTTCAATGTCTGAAGAAGGGAAGGGCAACATGTTTGCCCAGAGGGCAGCGATCTATATAATGCTGCATCATAAATACAGTGCTACATATTGGACATTTGACTATGAATGGAAAAGTGTCATAGTTTATCATCACCCAATGTTTATTTTGCACACTTCCGATGTTTTTATGACAGCTAGACTGCCAACTTGTACAATTGTGGATGATTGTCTGCTTTGTAAAATATCAATGTAGCTACACACTTGAGTGGATTTCATTTCTTTTTATGTAGACAGAGGAGATTAAAGGCTGCTCATAACAAGAGGTGTGGAGTCAACTTTCCTTATTTTTAAAGCTTTTTTCTCTCTCAATGGCAGAGGACTTTTGGTATAATCCAAGGACATGGCAGAGCAGGCGCTATAAATTAACAATGGCACACTGGTACATAACCTACTTGAATGATTTCATATTATTTGAACATTACTTGTACGTGGTATTTAATTATCTCTTGTCAATGTCTTTTCATACCTACTCATTGATGAAGACAGGTCCGTTAATCAAGTATCATGAACCAGCTTTGGCCTTTCTTTGCTCTCCTGCCCACTGTAGCTGTTTTTTGTGGTTCAGCCAAAACAAGGCAAATACAGCAAGTTTCAAAAAGATAACTGCTATATTTCATGGGGTTTTTTTCCAAACTGTTGTTGCACCATTCTGTTTATATATAAAAATTAAACAATATCACTTATCTGCATTTGTACAAGTTCTCTCTCGTTGCACTAAAAAAGTCCGAATTTGGCAATGTGATATTTCAATTTCTCATTTTAGTTAGAACAAAATGTTGATTTTCATCGTTCACAAAGACTCGTCTGCTTTTAAACATTTGTCTCTGTTGTCTTGGAAGATACAGACTGAATTGAACTCTTAAGAAAGTTTTGACTGCCAAAGTAGCTGGACCTGACCCAGTTACAAGGCCTTCAATGATCTACTTCTGTGGAATGCAGTTGTGTTGAACAATTCTTTAGACTGTATGCTATAATAACGGTACATACACACAGCAGGTCTTGATGCTCAATTCTGATTTTTTGCTGAAATCCATTTTACAAACCAGAGCGACTCACATGCACAATGGGAACAGACAGTAACGTCACAAGATCATGACACAAAGGAAGCTAAAAACAACATTTCAAATAGCAACAGCCTTTTGTGGAGTATTGACTGCAACTTCTGAAGAGAAGTGTGTGCGCATACTACGTTGGAAATAAGAGTGGTGGGATGGTGACGTGATGCACTTCACAGACACAGAATTCTTTCATAATTTTTTTAATTTTTCAACCGTTGTTTATGTCCGGGATTATATTAGTTCGTCTGGTATTGGGTTAGTTTGACGTTAGCTGAATCTCGACAAAGATTCACGCACCTTTGTAGTGGAAACGCAGCCACTGGCCGGGACAAAATATCTCACTTGCATTAACGGTGTGAGTACACGGCAAACATTCCAGCCCACCAAACATAGGGACTATAGCACACCCCGATGTTAAGATTGTGAGTTGAAATATTTCACAGGTCTGCAAAAAGATAAGAATCCCTAACCAATAGGTTTGTCTTCACTTACTGGTGCACTGCCAGAACCTCCCACTCCCTGCTGGCCTGCAGAGGTCTGCAAAGCTCCTCCAGCGTGTTCGGCCGTATTTCAATGAGGCGGCACAGCAGGGACAAGCCCACCTGAGGTAACAAAAGGTAAAAGAGGAATCATATCAGACAACTTTTTTTTTTCTGTAAATGACAAAAGTGGTTTCAGTTTCAGGACCTCTTTGGAAAGCCAGGTGAGTGTGTCATATTGTCTCATAATCATACTTTCAGTTTGCGTTGTACTGCATTTCTTAGCCTGATAAGTAAAGGTACACCTGACACCATAAATTGGCTGGATTAGATGGAGAAAAGTTGCTGACAGTTGAGTCATTTCCTAAGAGAGCACACACCCTTTTGAGCAAGTTTGTAACTTCACATTTCTGTTGATTTTCACACAAAAATTGTCCAAATAGAAGCTGAAGGTGAAGCCGTTTGACAGCTCAAGATGTGAAGGGTTACCTCCTGGACTTTTTTGCTGGTTGTATAAGATGAAATCGCCACTGTGAGGGGAACATGGACATCTTTGTCTTCAAACAGCTCAGCTGCTGCAATAACAAAAAAAACAAAAACCCATCAGACCTGACAAGTTAGCTTTAAACACACGACTGCTTCTATTTTCAATGTGACTGGAAAGAGGTCACTTTAAAAATAGAATGCAAATTTAATAATAATAAATAAATAAAAAGACCAAGAACAAGTCATCTACTCAGTAATCTACTCAGGCAGGATTTTTAGTACAGCTTTTTAATGGTATTTAGCTTTAAATGTGGGTTAATTCAGCTTTTAAAACATCACATATTTTAAGAATAAACCTGGAAATGTTAAACACTGTAGCAACAGAGATACAATACCATCCGACTGAAATGCAGGGTTGACAACAATCCTAAAGAATTTTCAATGAGGTTAGTGTGTTCATCAGCAGCTGTGAGGTGAAATATTTATAATTTAATGAGGTCACACACACAGTCAGGACACAGAACCTGACGCAGTAAGAAAGACTAAAATCTGACCTGAATTTGGAATAAGCTTGTTGAAAACATCTTAAAAACTTACCCAAAATGACCTAATCTGATTTGTTGAAAATGTGCTCCTAATTGACAGTTTGCAAAATTTGCCTCTCAAATATCTTTTCTTCTTAGCATCACATACACCAGTAATCAGTACACTGTGAAAACTCCTGGTTTTACTAAAGGTGGTCACATTTGCTGATAATCAGCTCACCAGGGAGATGTTACATTTTCCCCCTGACTTTAAGAATAAATTGGTTAAAAGGAGACCCGTTTTCTAATTCAGATTTTTCTGTGGTTTTTGATATTGGCAAATGGGCTCTCCCCCCTGGGCAGCAAATTCTGAGGGGGCAGGGAGTGGTAAGAAAAGGAAAGTGAAAATTTATGTCAGTTGTGCTCCAAACTAGTTTCCCATTGCTTGCTGCCTTGTCGATAAATGGGAAGTGTGCACCACCTGTAAAGCACTCATTTTCTTAACATCCTGGTTGTTTCTGGCTGATTCCACTATATATGAGACTGATCCTTTATACTGCACAACTATTTGTTTACACATGGTTTGACCATAATCAAATATTTGTTCCACTTTAAACAAACAAACAAAAAAGAGATTAAGGGTTTAATGACTTACTGTCATTCTGCCAATAAACCCCACTTCCTGTGATTTTTGTTACAATTACATAAAGTTCACTATGCAATACTGTCCATGCAGCAACCAACTGGACGGTAGGGTTTGGTTTTTTTGTTGCATGGAGTCGTTACCGTTTAAAACATAAACAAACGTCCTTAATCTACTGCAGCATCGTCACTTAAAGGTTTTCCTGTTTGCTACCGGCAGATTGGTGAACATGCAGGGAAACAATGGGGGGGTTTCCTACCGTGTTCGGTCGCCGCCAGGGACCTCAGATCCTGCAGGATTTGGATCAGCGTGGACAGCTGCCTGTCCTCCTGCGGCGTTTTCAGCCGCACCAGCAGCTTCTTCAGCCGTCCTTCTAGCTCTTCTTTGTTAACCATGGTCTTTGAGGAGTTCCTTTCCTCCTGGAGGCTTGACGCGCATTTAGGTCAATCAGTGCACTCTCTCGCAGTGAGAACCGAGAGCGTGCTCCGTGAGGCCAAGCTGCCCGCTTACACTAAACTTCCCCGACAGCCACATGCATCATATCGGCGTATTATTATGCGTTACCTTGTTGGCGTGATATTACAGTAGCTACAGTAGAGCTACGACTGGTTATCATGACGAGGGGGGAAGCTGTCAGTGACGAGGAGTTTCGGTCCCAGCGTTGACATCAGCTTCCTCTCATAACTTTCCTTCGCGTGTTCCCCATTTGTCGGTCCAGTCGGACACGTTCCTGTGTTTCTGTGGGAGACGCCGCTGGTTCCCCTCTGACTGGCGTGTTCCTGCTTCTCCGCGGTCACATCATATGACTCGAGCGAGGAAAAAAAAAAAAACTTCCCGTTTAGAGGAGAGACTGGAAAAGGACAGCGCGCGGCGGCGCAGCGCGAGGGCGCAGCTGTCACACCGGACCGAGTTTGTCTCGTGAGGAATGTTTTGGAACTACGGCAACATTAGCTGATACGTGACGCAACCCTAAAGATAGCCAGCAATGATAGTTTGCCAGTTTATAAATACTCGACGCCGAGTTAGTTTAACGCCGTGCTCCGTTCACAGCACCTCCCAATCTGCGTTACTCAAAGACAGAGCAAATTAGTCCGTGGGCGAAGAACGAGCGATAGACATGTTTTATATATGTCTGAAATATTTTTAATACAACATATATTTCTTTAGTAATCTGGAATGACGAGGGAACACAACTTTTTTTCAACGTACTCTAACGTGACCGTCAAAACGAGTTGGATTTTGCGGCGCATTCACAAGTTTTACGGTAATCAGAATGCGTCTCAGAATCCTAAAGACAAAAACTAATAAATCCAAAAACAAAATACAAAACAAAATTGAAAATAACTATTTATGGCTTGGTTTTTTATTTTTAGACGACAAATCTCTGTACTTTAGAGAAGAAAATGTGCAAGTATGTATTATTTTATATTTATTACCCTCTTAGAAATTTGGTGGTAAACAAGTTTTTAAATACATTTGGAGACTTTTTTTTTTTATAACGTCGTATATTAAAAACGACAACAAAACCAAAACAATTGTCAGCCGTGTCTCGTTGTCTCAAAAGTGTTTAATTCTTTGGCGCGCAAATACAAGTGTTACGGTAGTTGGAATATATGGAACGCCTTAAAATAGTTAGTTTTTAAAACTGAGAAAAAAATAGCTCAAATTAAACTTTTTTGACAAAACGTAGTAAAGAAAAACTTAATCAAGGTATTTTTGCTGTCCTGTAACCTATAACTGTAATTATGTAAGACATATAAATCCTTCTGGAAGCTGAACTTCAGGGCTCACCTGATCTAAAACGTTCAGCCTTATCAGTGTGAGTTTAATGTCAGCATTAATATAGACATTGCACTAAATGACTTTGGGTTGTTTCAGAGCAAAATAAGCATTAATTTCGATCAAAATAAAAGCATTGCCTGTTCTGTCTGTCTATGTCTGGAATAAAGATAAGATGATGATGTCATCTTGGCAACTTTCAACATTCTCGTGTATTTATCACCTTGTTTAACTCGTAGCCCACCTTGGAACTTGCTTACTGTTTAGAGTTGTAAAGGTTTGAGCATGGCTTTCTCTAAGCACAAAAAAAATCCTAGATTTTATTCTCTTTTTTTACTTTAAATGTTTTTTGCATATTTGTATTTATTGATGAAGCAACCATTACCCTTTACCTTTTTTCAAAATACATGGATGTGCATGTAGTCTTGGACTTGGGGGGTGACTTGTGAATATCTCTCTGAACAATAGAGAATTACTTTATTTTTTCTAATTTTCCTCACATTTCATATTCATGTTTTATGGCACTACGGTGATCCCATACATTCTGAAGATAAAAGAAAATAAACTTTTGTGGAGCTAATTAATGAGCACATAAAGTTTCTCCTTTGATAAATAAAATATTTTAAAAAAAAGAAGAAGAAGAAGAAGAAGAAGAGGAAAAAGAAGAAGAAGAAGAAGAAGAAGAAGAAGAAGAAGAAGAAGAAGAAGAA